>CATIWO010365499.1:0-26027 GCA_949673435.1 Macaranga tanarius | reverse complement strand
GCGGCTGGCGGTGGGATATTTCCTCTAGTCATGGACTTGTTTATTGATATTTGGACGATTGAGTATGATCGGTCCGTTGGTGAGCTACGCCCGCAGTCATTTTGGATTAAGAGAGCCTTATGGCTTAGGATGTTTTATTAGAGACAGGCTGGTCTGTTGATGAGCTATTCCCCACAGCCGTCGAGGTGTAGAGTAGATATTACTATTATTTTGGGTTCTATAGTTATTCCTCTCCACAATTATTGATTGTTATCTTTCATTTGTATTATGTTAGGCATTGCATTTACATATGTATACTTTACAGATATTTTATTATGTTAATTAATTTGCTATTGGTAACTTATGCTTGATATTTGACTTACTCAATGAGGTCTGACTCCCCTCAATTATTTTTCAGGTCAGCAACCTCCTTCTCAGCCTTGATTATTTAGGACTGCCCCTTTTGTTCTCCTCAGGCAGTCAATGTAATTTTTATTATATTTTAGACATGTATCTAATCTAGATTCTACAGTAACATAGGGTTGTAAGTGCTGTGATGTATTAATGTTAGATATTGATTTTATGATTGTATTTTTAGCATGATAATTTTATAATTGTTACATTATTTATGTATGAGTTTTAACTAATTCTAAGTAAAACTAAAAGAGCTCTGAAACCCTGGCGGCGCTATGGCGTCAGTGAAGACAACCATTCCCGATGATTATCCTGGCCACTCCACTATGTTTTTGACAAATCCTTCACTCAGGCAGCCTGTTTCCCATGCAAACGTGAAGATGGCATTGCCACTTAATCAAAAAACCTATGTTGTTGTGCTTTATGACTTTGTCAAGCTTTCTATTCCAGATATTCTGGCTCCAGCTATTCCTATTGTATGTTTTTATCATGCGATACAAATTAACTCAGATATTTATAGGAAACGTTTGGAATTATGTCAGCATTCCTTGATAGCTAGGGTTTTCCTATCAAAAGGTGAAACTCTTTGGACTCTCGCAAAACTAAAAGAAAAGCTTTCTTCCCTTTGGGGCTTAAACTCTAACTGGAGGTTGATTTCCTTGGGTAGGGGTTTCTATCATGTTCTTCTCCATTCTGCTGCAGACAAGGATGATATTTAGGGAAAAGGATCCCTATCTCTTAAACCTAGTACATCACGTTTACAAAGATAGTCTCCGGGTTTTAATCTATATAAGGAAAAGTCCTCTACAACTCAGGTATGGGTTCATTTTTATTGGCTTCCATGGGAACTTTGGGATCCCTAATTACTAGCTGATATCGCTCGTAATTTTAGCATCCCTCTCAGAATTGACAAAGCCACTCTTGATGGAGATTTTGGACATTTTGCTAGACTTCTTATAGACATCGATCTCTTAGTCCAATTGCAACATCAAGTAATTCTGGATTGTGAAGGTAATTTGTTTGACATTGACATCGTTTACAAGAACCTCCCATTATTCTATAAATCCTGTCATTCCATTAGACACAACTCGGCCACCTGACGAATGAATAATTTCAAACAAGCTGTTGATACTGAGAAATAACCTTCTTTGAAATGTGATCAATCGAGAGGCAGATCTTTGGTTCATCAAGAATGGTGTCCCAAAGAATAAAATAACCCAACCAAAGATCCGATACCAATTGTAAATGCTTTTGATTCTCTACATCAGATAATAGTACCTCAAACTATTCCTGATAATGTCACTGTTCCATCCCAATATACTCTGTCAATTTATGCTCCACCTGTCCCAATGATCCCAGTGAATGATACCCACAATACATCTACTGCTCCTTCTATTAATGATGCAGGAGATGATCAACCTATAAATACAGTTCACTCATCTAATTCAATTGATTCAGATACTTCATATATCCTGGAAGCAGTAAACTCTAATCCATTAGAGTTGGAAAGAGCTCAAGAGGAACTGCTTCTAATCAGTAACAAGCCCTGGGTAGACCAAGTTGAGGAAGATAATGAGGGTTATTGGCAAGAAGTTTCTCAGAAAAAATCTCCAAAGAAAAGATCCAGCTCACTGGTAATAAACCCATTACTAAAGTAAGTTCCCGCTCTTCTAAATGAAGATTTTTTTTTTTAGAATTGTAGAGGGCTAGGCAATACGTCTACTCAAAATGCCCTCCATAATCTATGCATTGTTCATAAGCCAAACTTGTTATGTCTTACAGAGCTGAAAATTTTTTTCAATGATATAAATTTTTGCTTTTGGAACTTAATTGGTATGTCTTTTGTGGCTGACAATATGTCTCATCTTCTTTCCATTTGGATCCTTATTTCTTCATCAATTGGTGTGGGCAATGTGTCAATTTTGGCCATCTCAGGTCAGCATGTCACAATTCAATTCTCTATGCATTCAACTAATCATGTTGTTTCCTATGTTTATGAGAATGTCCTCTCTTCTAGTCGACGTATTCTTTAGGATAATCTTTTGTAAATTTTAGGTATAATTTAGGATAATATGTGGTACATTATTGGTGATTTTAATGCCTATTTTGGGTCCCATAAAAAAACGAGTCGCCCTCCTACTACTCGTTCTTATTTTGATTTCATTTCCACTATGAATGCTTGTAATCTGACTTGTTTGGACACAAAAGTATCTGTTTATACTTGGTCAAACAACATAAGGGGTACCAATCGAGTGGACATTCGCCTAGATCATGCTTTTTATAATAATGCTGCTCTCCAGTTTTGGAATAGTATAGAGTGTCAGGCTCTAGTGCGATACCAATCAGACCATAATCCGTTTTTATTGCACTGTAAGATTAATCAGGTTACTGCTCCTAAACCTTTTCAATTTCTTTCTATGTGGGTGAATCATGATCATTTTATTACAGATGTTTGCACTTTTTGGAATTCTATCTCTTCATCTGGTCATCCGATGTATGTGATTATGCATAAGCTCAAAATGCTACGTACATTCCTTCATGAATAGAATAAATCCACTTTTGGACATCTTGATCATCTGATTAATTAGCTAAGTAGAATTTATATCAAATTCAAACGGATATTGTGTCTCATGGTTTTTCTGATGAACTTTATACGAAGGAATTAGAAGCTTCAAAGCAGCTTTTTAATCATCTCAATAATCAATCTTCCCTCTTAAAAGATAAAAGCAAAGTTAGATGGCTGCATCATGCTGATCGTAATTCTCAATTTTTTCACTTTTTGCTTTCTCGACACCGGGTTTTCTCTGGTATTCACATCTTGGTGATTAATGATGCGCTAGTGGATAATATGAATTTGATTATAGATCATATAATAAATTTTTACTTATCTTTTTTTGCTTCCTCTGGTCCATTTTAGATTTGAAAGAGGAGTCTTGTATATCCCGAAGCTGGTCACTTCAGAGGAAAATAATATGCTTCTGCGTATCCCGTTAGACTCCAAGATAAAAACTACTGTGTTAGACATGGACCATTTCAGTGCGCCTAGTCCAGATAGTTATACTAGGTTATTTTTTAAAAAATATTGGGACTTTGTCGGTGTAGAAGTTTGTGCTGTGGTAAAATAGTTCTTCATTCATGGTTCTGTCTTGGGAGGCTTCAATTCCAGTTTTATGATTCTCTTGCCTAAAGTTCATGATGCTTCCAAGATTGAGAATTTTCGACCCATTATTCTTAGTAATTTTATTTACAAATTAATTACTAAGATTCTTGCTAATAGGCTTGCTAAAATTGCTTCCCGTATCACTGCCCAATCTCAGTTTGGATTTATCTCCAGTAGACACATTGAAGATTGCATTGCTATTACCTCTGAGAACATCAACCTCCTTGATAAGAATTGTTTGGGTAGAAACATGGCTATTAAGGTTGACATTCACAAAGCTTTTGATACCTTAGAATGGAGTTTCCTTATATCAGTTCTTCAGAACTTTGGTTTTTCAGATACTTTTTGTGATTGGATCAAAAATCTTCTCCATTCAGCCCGTCTTTCAATTCTAGTGAATGGCTCTCCAAAAGGTTTTTTTATTCACGGGGAGTTTGTCTGGGTGATCCCTTATCCCCTCTTCTTTTTTGCCTGGCAGAGGAATTTTTATATCAAAAGCATTTACACCTTTGTAAATCTCAGTCTCTTATTCCCATGTATTCTTCTCATCGGGTCTAGTGTCCTACTCACTTACTTTATGTAGATGATATATTGATCTTCTGTAGAGCTACCAAGGCTAATGTTCGATTGCTTTTGTAAGTTTTTTCTTATTATAGTTCTATTTCAGGTTAGATGGTCAACTGGAGTAAATTTGAAATATTTTTTGGGAAACATGTTTCAAGTTCTAGAGCTTATTGTTTTTGTTTTTTAGCGGGATTCAAAAGAGCTTCTCTTTCTTTTAACTATCTTGGAGTCCCTCTGTTTATAGGCACTCCAACCAAAGCTTCATTGCAACCTATAGTTGATAATATTATCTCTAAATTTGATAATTGGAAAAGGAGAACTCTTTCAATGGCTGGCAGAATTGCTCTCGTAAAATCAGTCATTTATAGATCGTTCTTGCACTCTTTTATGGTATACAAATGGCCCGTCTCTCTTCTGAAATATCTTGAGCAAGCCATTCGTAATTTCTTATGGACGGAATCGATCTCAGAGCAGAAATTTATTACTGTGAAATAGGATAAGTGTTGTGTTCCTCTAAATGAATGAGGTTTGGGCATCAAACGTTTGCATCATTTAAATAATGCAATATTGTCTAAACTTGTGTGGAGAGTTTTTTCAGACACTTCTTTTGGTTTCACCTTTTTAAGAACTCAGTTTCTTTCAGTGGAACTAAAGCCTCGTTCTACTTATATCAGATCGTCCATTTGGTCTTCCATCAACTCAGTCTCCCGTGATTTGCTCTCTAACTCCCAATGGATTCCTGCTGCTAATTCTGCTATCAGTTTTTAGAATTCGGATTGGTTGGTTTATTGCATCAGCAATCGTCTTCAAGTTCCTCTTTCTTTACATCGCAAGTTGCAAGCTAAAATTTATAATCTATTTTATGATAATTTCTGGCATTTTACCATCTGATTTTTACCGTGCTTACCCTGAAATTGTTGCAGATATTAAAGCTATCATTTTTCGGATAAGGATTATTTTGTATGTCGTTATTCTAATTCTTGTGTTATTTCTTATAAAGAAGCTTTCAATCACTTTCGCCACCAGCTTCCTAAAGTTGCCTAGAGCTCTGAGGTTTAGCGGCATTACCTACTCCCTCCAGGTCATTCTTATTATGGCGAGTATTATATAACAAACTTCCTACATATGATATCTTATAGCTCAAGGGAATTTATTCTGCCTCTTAATGCAGCCTATGTCTAAAAGCTTGTGAAATTTTTTATCATTTGTTTACAAAGTGTCCTTATGTTGTCACTTTGTGGTATGCTTTTGGAAGCCTTTTTAATGTAGTACTTGACCTATCTAATGGTTTTCAGAATTTGTTTAAAACTGCTTATAGTTACGTTTTCTCCTCTCAACTGAAAGTTTTATGGAATGTTGGATTTGCGACGGTAGTATGGCATATCTAGCATGCTAGAAACAAAATGATCTTTGAGAATTCTTTTTTATTCATATCAGCTGTCGTTCGTTCTATCTATCAATGTATTAAAGAAACTGATTCCTTCAGAGTTGGTTCTATGTTAATACTCAAGTTGAGCTGACCATTCTTCATCATTTTCACATTTTGGGTATTCCTCATAAGCCTCAATCTATCATTTCTGTCCAATGGTTGCGCCCTCCCATCGGTTGGTTCAAGCTTAATTCAAACGGAGCGGTGCATGGCTATCCAGGTTGGGCTAGAGCTGGCAGAATTATTCGTGATCATAGGGGCTATTCTTTAGCATTGTTTTCAGCTCCATTATCTATCTGTTTTGCCTTTGAACTGTCAGCTGTTATGATTGGCATTCAGAAAGCTTGGGATATGAAGCTTCAGCCTTTGTGGATAGAAAGTGATTTTATTTATGTGGTTCAGATGTTGTTGAATCGATTAACTGCAGTCCCTTGGCATTTACAATTAGCTTGGCAAATTTATTTAAATTTGTTAAGTCAAATGCAGGTTCACATCAGCCATGTCTTCTGTGAAGGGAATATAGTTGTAGACAAACTTTCTACTCTTACTATTTCTCTGCCTAGAATTACTTGGTGGCCTATGTATCCCTCATGTTGCCATTATTTTATATTATATGATGCTCTTAGTAGAGAGAATTATAGATTCTCCTAGTTTTTCTTTTAGCTCTTGGCTTTGTAATGAATTCTTTGTATTACTTTTATTTTATTTTTAATAAATGGTTGGTATTTGGAAAGTGATGTTAGTTCCACGGAGGTGTCAGCCTAGCTGAGATGTCCTGGTGCACTGCCTGATTTCAAATCTTTCCTTATTTAAAAAAAAACATTATTTATGTATGCATATTGCGATTTTATTTTTGTGTGATGTGGTTTCAATTATTATTTTTAGGCTTACATTAGATGTGGAGGTTTACTCTTCCATATCTCACGTGCCAGTCATGTGTCCATTTTGGGTCATGACATCTTATTTCCATTAAACTCTGATTGTGCCTTTGAGTTCTGTGAAACTACAAGAGCCCCTTCTACTGGTTTTTCCTCCTCCCTAAATGCTTTTCTTTGCTCCACAGCTTACAGAGCATTTCCAAGCTCTGTGAGTATGAGATGGGATAAGTCCAAAATATCTTCAAGAGAAGAAATCTTTGGCTCAAACCTTTCTAGCAGAGTCACCATAACCTTCTCCATAATTCTTTTTTCTAGTAGGTCTTCACCTATCAATCTGATTTGGTTCACCACCTTTATAACTCTATCGATGTAGGTCTTCATATTCTCAATCTCTTTTATCTTGAGAAGCTCAAACTCCTTTCTCAAATTAAAAAGTTGTATCTGTCTTGTTTTATCACTTCCTTGGAACTCAACCTTCAACTTATCCTACACTTGTTTAGCTGTTTCACAAACTATAATTCTTATAAAAATGGTTTCATCAACAGCTGCATGGAGAGTACTCAAGGTTTTGAACTTCCTAGAAAAACGTTCTTCATAAATTTTGAGCAAATTCAAAGTTGGATTCTCAGGCAAAGATGTCTCCATATCGCTTTCAACAGCTTCCCAAAGCAGCAAGTCTTTGAGATAAGTCATCATCTTAACAAACCAAGCATTGTAATTTTCTCCTGTAAAGAGAAGAGGAGATGGACCTGAAATGCTACTACTCATAGCCATCACACTCTCACAAGTTTGGGTGTTTTAAGTTTAGTGGCTCATAGCCATCACACTCTCATAAGTTTGGGTGTTTTAAGTTTAGTAGTGAGTTTCCTAACTGGTTTTCTCTCTTTTAATAATCTCATAAGGATCTGAGAAAAAAAACTTTCTCTGCTCTGATACCAATATGATAGAAAATGAGAATTGGAAGGAGATAGGTACAGAACACACTAGAAAATGCAGGAAACTTCATTCACACACTTTTCAGTGATGTTAAGGTACATATATATACACAAAAAGTTTACAAAAATCATCAACTAATCCCTTAATTTAAGGAGCTTGTCTCCTACTAGAATTAAGCTCCTCCATAATTTTCAACTAACATCTACTAACCTCAGTACTTTTCATCTACATCATACAAAATATCAAAAGAACATTATTAAAATGATAGCTCTTAGCATCACAGTAACTTCAGTCATCAGGTTGTACTCTCATAATTATTATCTGATTATTCAGCAAAGATTGGACATAATGATAGATGTTGCATTAGCAATAGAATATCTTCATTATGGCTGCTCTGTGGCCATTGTTCATTATGATTTGAAGCCTAGTAATGTGCTTGTAACACCCATATTTTAGAAACACAGTGCATGCATTATGTTTTTATGTCATGGGGAGTATAATTATGGATTTTATTTAAGTGTGGATATGTAGATACGGGTAGAGAGGGACATATGTGTAAGGTAAGTTTGGAGTCATTTGTCTAAATAGAAAGTTCTGCATTTATTGAGCAATTATCCTAGTCCGTTAAGGGTATGTAGAGGTAATTGTGATATTTGTGTGTGTGTGTGTATATATATATTAATATTATATTAGTTATTAAGAGATAATTATTGACTATTATTTTATTTAGATATTAGTGTAGTATGTAATTATTAGGAAGACTTTGAGGAAGGGACAATTGGCAATTTTTAATTGGTTGGGTGTAGTTGTGTATATGTGTGTGTGTGTAAGAGTGAAGAAGTGTAGAGAATTTGGGGAAGAAGAAGAAGAGAGGTTTTGGGAGAATTTTTGGTGGGATTTTGATTTTGCTCTAGCTAACAATCTTGTGCCTTAGGAAAATTTGGAAGGTCTCGTATGCATTAAAGTCCCATGTGGTAAGATTTAATTGTGTTTTATTGGTTGTAGTTGAGTTGATTTTGGATGTGCAATTCAGGTTCTGAAATACCCTATTTTTCAGTCCCATTGTTTTTGTCATATCTAGAGTTGTAGACCTCTGATTTGAGAAATCTTTAATGTTATGTAAACCTTAGAGAGTCTACTACAACTCTTGTGTTATGAGGAAAGCTAAATTTTGTCGTTTAGGGTGACTGGCACAACTAAACATTTTCATGCTCAGTTTGTCCCTCTGTTTCTTTATTTTATCTAGTTTTACTTAAAAATCCATAATTAATTTCACACATGTCCAAATCAAGTAATTCTAGTTGAAATTTGAAGTAGACTCATAGTTCTACCTCCTGTAATATTTTCATAATTTTTGAATATGTGTGTGAATTATTTGAATATTTTGAACATAAAATTTGGGGCTGCACTTAGTTGCATTTAGTTGAGTTTAAGTGCTAGAGTCTTGTTGGTGATGCGATTTTGATCTATCAATGTTGTGTAGGTATTGATAAATGTAAAAGTGGTGCAAATCAATAGGAGAACTTCTATTTTGAAGGAGTGGAAGCACTCGTGTAAGTAATTATTAATATGATTATAAATATGTTAATTCTCTTGAATATGTGAAATGAATGAATTGAACAAAATATGATGTGTTATGAATGAATTGGCATTGAATTGTGATGTAGTATGAAATAAAAATGTAGAATTATAACTGAATGTGGTGTGAATGTGATATGAGTATTGAATGCGAATTGTACAAATTATGTGAAAAAGATAAAATGTGAATTGTGCATGTCTATATGGCATGATTGAATGATGATGAGAATTGGTGAGGAATATGTGTGATAGTAGGACTGAGCCGGGCGGATAGTCCCACTGATTGTGAAATCTGGAACTGAGTCGGGCGGATAGTTCCAGTAGTGGTAACATGAGAAAAAGTTGAATTGTGAAATGGGTAAGCTGAGTCGGGCGTATAGCTACCCAATGAATGGAATGTGAGAAAGTGATGATGTGATAACTGGGACTGAGCCGGGTGGATAGTCCTAGTATGTGACCACTTGTGAGAAATGCGCATGTGAGGTGGTTCCGGCCGGAAACCAATTTATGTAATGTTTATAAATGGTATATGATTGGTTTATAAATGGTATATGATTGGTTTATAAATGGTATATGATTGGTTTATAAATGATATATGATTGGTTTATAAATGATATATGATTGGTTTACAAATGGTATATGATTGGTTTATAAATGGTTTATGGTTGGTTTATGAATGGTTTATGTTTGGTATAAGAGTGGATGTTTTGGAAAACGAAATGCTTGCTATATTATATGATTAATTAGTTCTTGAGAAGTGATGTATGTATGATTATACTAGTAATTACTTATTATATCGCAAGCTTACCCCCTTTGCAACTATTTTTCAGGAAATAGTTAGTTCGTGTTGAGGCTTGCTTTATTTGTAACTTCCGGAGGCTTGAGGTGTGCTTGGTGATATCGACTTCCATCTTCATTGTCATGCACCACATGCATTTGGTGATGTTTTTGTGTACATTTTGAATATGTAATGCTTGAGTTTGAGAAGTTAATGTAGTGTGCATTTTGGTATTGAGAATTGTGAAGTTTATGTATATGGTTGAGAATATGCAAACCTATGTATGTTATTTGAAAGAGTAAATCGATGTTATATATGTGAATTATTGTTCAAGAGGCATGTTATGTTTGTGTATTGCAAATAGGTGAAACACTTTGGATGTTTATTTGGGGCTGGTTCGGGTAACTGTTCTAGCAGGCTACTTGATGTTAATGATTTTTTTTAGGGATGTTAGAGACTGAATTTGACCAAGTGATAAACATGAGTTTTGTTCCTTTATATGTTATCTAAAACCCCGTAAAACAGTTTTGTAAAATAATATGTGTGTAATGAAAAATCATACTTGGAGTGGGACTGGTTCTGCTTACTTTTTCTGCAGGTAGCCCAACTTTGCCCAATTAATATGAGGACCTTAGAGGCTGAATTCAACAATTTTTAAAATATAAAAGTTGTTCATTTATGTGTTAACTAAATTTATAAAAGGGTTTTGCAATTGGACTTGTATAATTTGAGAAATATTAGACGGAACGTGACTTGCTCACACTGTACTAGCGCAGGACACAGGCATGAAATTCAAAAAATTTCCATTTATTTTGTAGACCTTGTATTGAGCTGAATTTTGGATATGTTATAACCTTATGTGTCTAGTTTATATTAAAAATAGAATCAAGTAATTTAGAATTATGTGATAAGAGTTATTCACTCTTATGTCTAGCAAGGTCAATCTGTTTCCATAAGAAAGAAATATGCATATAATTTGTTAATTGTTTCACTTGCTTGAATGTAATGATATATAATTGAGTAATGAATATGTATGACATCTATCTATATGTATTATACTATTATGGATTACATAATTTGAGCATGTGTATGGTTTGTTTGAGGCCATGTGTTGTGGGTCTCACAGTGCTGCTAGACAAGGATACGGTTGCACATGTAACTGATTTCGGCATCGCCAAACTCTTAGGAGAAGGAGATTCCATGTCAAAGACAAAAACCATGGCAACCATTGGATATATGGCACTAGGTGACTAATGTTATATATAATCATCTACATTATAATCATAATGACTTGTAATGATATGCACTTGCATTTTTTGGTAGAGTATGGATCAGAGAGAATTGTTTTGACACGAGGCGATGTGTATAGCTTGGAATATTATTAATGGAAATATTTATAAGAATGAAGCCTACTAATGATATATTTAGTGGAAAAGTATTGAGCCTGAAGCAGTATATAAAAGATGCATTGTTGTTGCATAATGGAATAGATAAAATAGCAGATGTCAACTTGTTGATTGATGAAAAAAATTATCAAGTAAGAAGGAATGTGTATCATCCATTTTGGAATTGGCTTTGGATTGTTCTATTGAACTTTCTCATGAGAGAATTGACATAACTTAAGTCTTAGCAACACTCATGAGCATCAAAAATAAATTCCTAGCGAGTGTTGGGATCAAAAGCTCAGTTTTATCAGCTAATAACATCAGAAGCACAACAACAAAAGAAAAAATAAGAACAAAGGCACTACGAAAACAGAGAGTTAGAATTGCAAATTGAAGTGAACAATAACAACTCACACACTTCTTCATTTAATAGTAATATATGTATCAGTTACAAGTAGTAGTAGAGTGAATCATTACATTCACATATAACCCCTTACTTAAGCCACCTAAAATATTATTTGAATAACTTTTAAGGGACATTCCAAAAAATAAGGATCTAACATTTGACTAACTTGATTGGTTACAAGACAACAAGGATTCAACTATCTAGTTCCATCATATACAAAAAAAAAATAATCAAAAAACAACAAAAACAACTTCAAGTAAACCATTGCAGCTCCTGTTCATACAGTTGCTATATTTATTGTTCCATTGCTCTTGCATCTCCAAGTAAAATCTCACAAAACTCAACAGCTAGTTATGCAAGAACTTAAGAGGGAAAAAGAATTCTTCTTGTGTATATATATGTAATTTTTTTTCCAATTTCTTTTTCTGAAGTTACATGCTACTAATCATGTAATGTTAGTACATGACGTAGTAGGGGATGGTCCAATTTATGTGTGAATCAATAATTTAAGAACAAAGAGGAGGCAAGGCACAACCACCCTCTTTCTCCTACATTTTTTTTTTCTAAACCACTAATATCGAGAGGGCTCTGACTAATCTAGTTTGACTAGAGCAGGATCACAAGTGTGGTAAAGATCTTCCTACAACTAATTCAACACAACTATATATGTCTCAAACTTGAGACATCACTTAAGCGAAAACCGCGCCCTACCAGCTGATCCTAACGGTTATGGGCCAATATTTTTCTTGCTTGAGCATTACTTTATCATCATGTTACTAATTAAATCTGCATGATTATAGGAAGTATAATCTAAGATGTTATAGTTTGTTTTTTGGGGTTCAATGTAGAAAATGCATCTTAATCTGGGGTAGAAAGTACTTCCTTTTATGACCGTTCTTATTCTTTCTGCCTTGCATCATCTGTTTTTCGCACACACGAAAGATTCAAGTTCTGTTATCAGTAAATTATCAGATGTTGAACTGTTGCATCTTTGCTTCTTTTGAACACAACATCCAGGAGGAGCAGTGGAGTCATTCACACGACATCTATATATGTATTGCAGTCATTTCCCCATATGAACATTCTAGTGTCACAATGTAGAATCACCAGGCTCAAACCATCTTTGCTCATAGCAGTTTCATCATCAGGTTGGCTGGCACTTCTATTGGAAACGGGTTTTTGCTCTTAAGCTTGATTTCGAAGCTTTGACTGGGCAACGGTAATGAATTTCAGCACATTCCTCATCATCTGAATGTTTTGTTCTCAGCTGCTAACTAAGCCGAATTGCCTTTCTGGTATTTTCAGATTGGTTAACTGCCTGCAAAACTGTACCAACTTAAGTGACTCAATAGACTATTCAAATATCAACGGAATTTATGCAGTTAGTTCAACTCACTGCTCACAGACATTTTGCTGCAACATCTAACTCTGAAAAATCAAAAAGAATTTCATTTGTATAAAAAGGGTTTCAAAACCCCAAGATTGTACAATTTTCATCTCATATTGTACAAGATTAATGATGAACAAGAGGAAAATGGAAAAAGAAAACGTATAAATAATTTCGACAGTGTAGAAAGAAAAAGAATGACAAAGAATGCCTATATCATCTTTTCTATTCACATGAAAGAATAAATTAGTTAGAAACTAATTTTCACTAATGAAACATCATCTACTGCTGTCACTGATGTCCTTCCAACACTTTGTTAGAGACTGGGGAAGGCTTCTTTTCATCGAACTCCCCTTTTCAAGCATTGGTGAAGCCGCAGTTGCAGCTGTTTCCCCACCAAAACTAGTAGGCGTAGATATCTTTTGACTGAATGTGCCAGTGCTTTTGGAATGAACAATCCTTCTTGGAGACAAGTTCACCTGCTCCAAAGCTCGAAACTGGAGTTCTGAAGGATAGTCTCTAACACAGCCAATCCGGGGACCAGCTCCCGTTGTCCATTTGCAAGATAACTGCTTACCCAATTGATATGACTCTGATCCCTTTTTCGAATTAATCCTTTGAAGAATTGCTTCTTTGGAGACGTTTTCTACTTCATCATCTTCCTGATCTTCAGAAAACTTTTTCTTCTGAAGTTTTTCATCTGATGATTCATAACCATCGGCAGACGCATTATTTCCACTTGGTCCAGCAGTTGGATTTTCACATGCTACACTCTTAAGCAATTCATCTCTTTTTGGTATTTCAAGATTGCTCAATTTTCTGCTGAAGTTGTGAAGCCGTGCTTGGTTCTCTTCTTCCAATGCCAATGCCGCATGAGACTTATCCTGAACTAAATCACTGTCCTCTAAAGGAAAGTTTTCAGCATCAATTTCTTCAATGTCCAAATTATTCACAGTTTGAATCAAGTCCTCTTCAGATGAATAGTTTCTCAGATGTCTGCTGCTTCTTGGCTTATCAGGTGATCCATCTTCCTCATCAGTTGGAGTTGTCTGAAATAACAGATAAAACATTTTCAGCTTGTGATCTTCCAGTTATTATCTCCAATATTCAATTATTCATTCCTGAAAAGACTAAAACAGAATAACTGTGGTCTTATTCATTACCTTTACATCTGTCAGATTCACATTGTTTTCTCGGAGGAATGAAAGAAAATCCTTGAAATTTTCTTCTGTAGGCCGATAATGTCCACTATGAGGCCAAACTGCCTGTTCAAAAGTAGAAGCAATCATCATTAACAATGAAGTACCACTACAATCAATACGAAATGGCCAAAACATAAGTGCAATCAGCTATTATGTAAGATCTATACCTTAAGAATGCCTCTTTCAACTATTAATCTACCAGCAGCAGTTGTGACTCCTCCAGCCAAGAAGCTTGAATGTTGGAATGTTCCTTTCTTCTTCTTGCCAACATACATAGTCTTAGATGTACTAAGAACAAAAATCCACTTGGCATCTGAAGTGGTGTGAAGGAACTCCCCTGTCTGCTTGTAAATGAACCTCCCCTCCTCCACAAAAACTTCATAGGCCTTCCTTTCCATCTGTTAAAAGCAAAAAAAATCCTTAAGTTAAGCATTCAACTTTTAAAAAAAAATACAAAGGGCTGTAATCTTAAATTTATGAATGCTTACTGGACCAAGATACTTGATGCACTGCTGTTGAAGTTTTGATCGAGGGCATTTTTCGATAAGATTTACTTCCTTGCCTTCTCCTATGTCTAACCTGTAGTTTCATAGATGGAGTACATAAGTTCAAACTCAAATCCATAATGTCTAAAATCAAATTGTGACTTGGTGGAACAAAAAACAAAATCTGGATTATAGAAAATTACCAGTAGAAGAAAGGTTCTCTGCTCTTGGAATGAAGCCAATTTACATAGTAGAAATGTAGATTATGTCCATATCGATGCCGGGGATCAATCTGTTATTTTCACAAAAGACATTGCAGATAACGACTAAGCAAAAGTGGATGGATAAAATTTTAAAGAAAAATGCTATATCTGTTTGCACAGGTTCATAGAAATTCTCGAAATTTTACTCACCGCTTCAAGCCAATGTTGTAGAGCAAGTTTTTGAGCTTTATCATTCTTTGATAATCCTTTCCCAACCTTGGCAGCTCTTGTTCTAGCTCTTGACCAACGTGAAATGGCAGTTTCATGTTTTTCAATATCAAAGAAGGATATCGAACTGTGCTTGAGTTCAGCAAAATCTAAGAGTTTCCACCTGTAATAGCCAAAAAAAAAAGAGCAAGTTAGAACATTATAAATCAATGTCAAATTTGCAGATAAAAAGAAAGTAGTTGCATTTCAAGAGATGCATACCAGCTCTGCTCAACAAGAACCGCACAATCTGCAAGCTTTCTTCTGGTTCTGAAACTTTTGTATACTTTTTGCAATTTTACTGCAGCCTGGTGTTTAGGACTGGAGGGATCAAAAATTTGAGGTTTTTGGACCATTTCCACATCCTCATTTAAGCTTTGACTGTTTTCTTTAACTGATGTAGCTTCCTTTTTGTTGTCTGATGAAGGATCTTTGAATGAGATCCTTTTTTCTAATTCTCCCCCCTTAAAGCTAACCGATCTTTCGACTATCATCTTTCCTGAACCTATAGATTTCAATATCAAAGGCTCCAAGTCCTGACTACGAAAACTAATGGACCGTGCAGGAGTTTTCACTTTATCATCTCCAAAACAAATAGATTTCACAGTAACAGATTCTAAGGCATTTTCAAAGTCACCATATTCAAAAGCAAACGGGCAGGAAAAGAGAATTCCCATTCAAGAAAGAAGAGGGCCTGTACGAACCTATATAGTCCGAAATTTAATTCCTGCCACAAACAATGAAGAATGGAAATCAATATCAAATTTCTTGATGTGATTAAAATTTCTATGCTACAAACTAAGCAAGATCTTATGATTACAAGTTAAAAAAATATATTCAGAATGAGGCAGAAATGTGAAAAATTCCATCCATAAGAACAGTGTCAGAATCTCCAGAACACTCATTTGCATGGCAGCATCATCAATATGATATAGAAATATCAATATCATATTGCAGGTATCATAGATATGCACATCACATTTTATTTAAGTAGCATCAATATAATAAACAAAACCAAAAGAAAACCCAGAAAACCATGAAATTTACACATCGTAATCCAACAAGAACATATGATGAAACATAAAATGCAATCAAACCCATTACTAAAAGAAAATGGATCTACAAAACCCAGAAACAAAAACTCAATTCTCAAAGATATTCAAATGCAATCAAGAACCACACAAAACAAGAAAAACCCGTCACCAAAAATGAAAAAGAAGAAGCATTTACCATTGCAACCAAGATTACAAGAAACACCCACTTAAAGAAAAGAAAACCAAGAAAATGAATAATCGAACAAGACAACATTACGTTACCTTGAATTGTGGATTTAAAACCCAATAATGGGAAGACAAAATCCGAGGTTAAAGGGCGAAGTTTGGATTTTTTTTTTTTTTTTTCCTCTTCTTTTTGGGTTCTTGGTACGTGTATAGCAAAGCTTAAGGCTTTCAAAGAAATAAAACTACCGTTCTTTGCATAGACTCTTTAATCACAGCTTATATATGTATATATAGACATAGAGGCGCAGACACTGAAGACAGACAGTGACAGAAAGAGAGAGAGTGTTTATGTGTATTTTCTAACCACGTGGAGTGGACTGATGGTGGGGAGGTTTCCTCCCCCTCAACACTGTAATTTGACAGACCCATTAAACCTCTTTGCTTCTCCTTTTGAGAATTTTTTTTTTCACCCTTTTTTTCTCATTTTAATCTAATTAATATATGGGTAGGCCATGAGTGATCACTAAATTTATGTGAGAAGAATTTTATATTTAAATATTTATCATATTGAATTTTTTTAATCCAGTGTAGATAAAATTAAGAATATTTATTAATTTTATAAAAAAAAAAGGAGTAATTTTTTTTCAAAAGTTTTTGGAGGTAAATTAGGATGGACTCCTATTATATAATTTATTATATAATTTATTAGTACTTAAATTATTTAATTATAAAAAAAATATTTGATAAAAATATGAAAAAATATGGTGAAAAATAAAGTGTAATGATCATTTTTAGTTGCATTATTCAGAATTGCTTCTTATTTTAACAAAATACAAGAATATTTAACTTCTTAATTATACAATGATTTATAGTTAATTAACCTAGATATTCTAAAAAATGTTCTGTAAATTATTTTTTCCTTAAAAAGTTATATATAATTATTTTTAGTATTTAATAACCAAAACTGACTAATAATTTAAAGTGATTAGTTTATGTATTTATTTAAGTGGGCATGTGAGATAGTTTCAAGGAAAAGATGCATAGGTAAGCGTCTAAATGCTTTGAGCCACTTGGGTAAGGAGAGGTCATAATCCATGACAATATATATATGTCAATGTTTTGAAGCAAAATTGGAGAATTGAATTGACTTGTTCTTGATTAATATTTGTTACTCATAATCGCCATCGCTTATGTCATTAGACTCTTTCTCCAAGCATGATTGTTAACGTAACTTATCTTGCAAGCTTTTCTTGAATATTACTTAATTCTATAATTTCTTTTATTAAAAAAAAAAGAGATAAAACAACTACTTCTACGAATTATATAACAAAAAATAAATGATACCTTCTTGTGAACTAATTAAAACTTTACAAAGAATATTATAAAAATATCTGTTAGTGCATTTTTTATAAATCAATTTAATTTTAAAAAATTATAGTTCAAAAAATTAATTTAAGAATTATTTTTTACATTATAACCACATGATTAATGAACTTAAATCTAATTACTCGAAAGACTAGAGTTTTCTAATTAAAAGACATTTTTAATCGTGAGTTAAAAGTTTTTTAGACAATTTATTTAAAAAATATATATTTTTAAAAATAATTTATCAAAAAATGTTAGTAAAAATTATGTTCACTTGTCAATTGAACCAACATTTTAGCATTTGAATAATCTAAGAATAATTTTCCAAGTTGGCTAAATTAGTGTTGGTTTTGGTTGGGTAGATGATGTATTTGCACACGTGGAATATTTTTGGATGGACATGAGTTGTTGAAACTTATTATTTATTTATTTATCTATTTATAATAATAATTAATTTTATTTATTTTCAATGGAAAATGAAAGTTCAAAAAAATTGAGTGAAACTTCCATGCCTTCTTCCCCAGTGACCCATAAGTTGACTTGAATATACCACAAAGAAAAGAGGGGATTTTGATGGGTTAATAACAACAAAAAGGTCTTTAAAAAGTCTAATTTTTGTCTCTTTCTATTTTTTTTATTTTTTTTATTTTTTATTTTTTTAACATCTATATGGAGTGGTTAATTCCCAACACTATCAAAGGAAAACTAAAGGGTAGAGGTTCGATCATTAGTCTTCACAATATATATCCACACATTTTGCTATTTAGACTACTCATGGAAAAATTTATTTTTGTTTAATTATTTATTTTTTTTGGTAAAGCGTGCAAATTCTTAGCTAGAATGACACTTAAAATACACAAAGTATTATCTGTCCAAAAGATTAAATTATATATATGCAAAAAAAAAAAATGATCTAATTTCAATATTTAGTTTGTAGGATTGTTCATGCATTTTAGTATGAGACAATACTTGATATACTGCCTTGTGCCCCCGCCAAATAAATATCCATTTATTAGTGGTCTCTAATAATTTCCTACAATTAATAGCTCGATAAATTCACAGCCATCTATATATATAGAGAGAGAGAGCGAGAGAGAGCATTTTTACATACATAACATAAATGTTGATTAGGTCTTTTTTTTTTTTTAGATCCATCATGAAATTTGCTTAATGTCATATCATAAGAACTTAATAAGAAAAGTGCTATAGTTTTTAATTCTAATATAAAAACTATTGAGGAACTAGTCTAATGTTATTTGTTTTTAAAAATATTATTATTATATATAGGATTTAAATTTTCATTGGTGATTTATGAATAATTTAATGTCACTTATTTTTAAAGACGCTACAAGATGTAATATTTTAATTATGTACTAATTTTAAATTAAAATTTATTTTATTTTATTCAAAAATAAAAAAAAATATTTTTTATTATTTAGTCCATCAACATTTAAAATGTCAAATCTCCCCATTATTTAAAAAGAATTCCAATATAAAGATCTAAATTTGAATAGTATTTTACAACTGTTATTATTTAAATATAATATAACTCACATTCCATTTCATACCAAAAAAATTTAAAAATAAAAGAAAAAATTACCATCAATATTTAAGTAAGACTATACTTTAATTTTCTTTAATTACTATCTCTTATAATTATATTTGTCTATCAAAAATTTTTTTTACAGTTTTTATAATAAAAACAGTTCATAAATAACGCGTAGTAGAAACTAGAAAACACAAAAACACATCAAAAGAAGAAAAGCATTAACTAATTAAGTAACAAACTGTGTGTGTGTGTGTAACTGTATATATATTATAATGTTTGTATAATTTAAGCGTCGGAAAGTAGTGTACAGCATAACAGCAAAATAGCCTAAAGTACGTAATTAAATAAACATTTTTATAAAGTAATGTCGAGCAAAATTTTTGATTTTGGTAAATTGACAGCTATGCTCTCAGATTCTCCATGCACTCGTTATAAGAGTCCAATGCCAACAATTTTTATTTTATTTTATTTCATTTTCTCACATTAAACAAGAAAATTAGTTAATAATTGTTATTAAATGGATTCATAAAAATTGCAACTTTTAAAAATGTAAGTTAAATGTCAGGACCTTGGACTGAAATAAAAACTTGGAGTGTAATAGTCTTCTGTTAGATTTACAGGCAGATTTCCAGTAAATGTGCTTGTGAGGCTTCAAAATTATAATTCATTAAATATTACCTTTTTCTAATTGATAATGTGATAAAATAATATACTTATAGTATATTGATTAGATGCATAAATTTACACAATATTTATTAGTTTAAGTGATAAAAAAAATTATATTTTTTAAATAAAATTTTGAATTCAGAATTTTATTTAAAGATACAAATATTGAATTTTTTTTTTATAAAATTCACCTAATGTGAATTCTTAAAGAGTCAAAATTAATAACTATGAAATACTACTGAATATGTCAAATAAAAAAAATTAATTTTCACCTTTTTGTTATAATATTAAAGTTAAAAATTTTAAATAATAGAATTAATCCACATGGTTTAACTGATTTTATTGATAAAAACTAGAGAACTTTTAACTTCGCATTCTTTATCTTTTGAGCTAGGGGCGTGTATTGATTGGTTCAATTAAAAAATATATAAAACCAAACTAAAACAAAAAAATTTCTAGAAAAATCAAACCAAATTGAATAAGAATGAAACCAAACTAAATGGAATCGAATGGATTAGGTTTAGTTTGGTCGGGTTATTCTGTTTGGACTTTTTTTTCAATTTTGAACCTATTGACTTTATGTAATTTTGCATTATTTTGATAATATTTATAAGATCTTTATTGTTATATTTTTTATATTTATTTTATTTATGAATTATTTTAGAAAACCAATTAAACTGACTATCTAATTAAAATGAATTTGAATAATTTTGGTTAGAGTTTTTTTTGTAATAAATAATCTGATTAATAGTTTTAAGTATTTAAAAAATCGTATTATTAATATATTTCAAAATATTAGTACTAAATCGATTGAACCAAAACATGGACACCTATAAAAATTCTAAATATGTTAGAAATTTAGTTTGGCTCAATTTAATAATACTTTTTATAATAAAAACTGAACTAAATCGAAATTATTTCAGCTTTATAAAAAAAACTAAATAAAATTATTTAGTAATTCAAATTAAACCGAACTGAACTAAACAATTCAGTTCGATTTTCCAGTTTTTAGTTATTTTTCTCGCCCCTCTAAGCTATATATGATAGTTTGATCACAATCTAAATGCCAACACATTTTTGAAATTTTCTTGTCCAATAAAAGGGGTAAAGATCTTAGACTTAAGATATATGACCTGTAAAACACCAACACCACCCCACCTCTTTTGAGCTTCTTCCTTTTTGGCCAGCCTACACCATATACTGCAACAATCCATAAAAACCTTGTCACTAGTGCAGTTGTTTTCTTTGAATTGAATAAGATTACAAATCCTACCTCTTTTTTAATTAATAAAAAATTTGACTCATGAAAAATCTGATCCACTGTATAATATTGAGCAGTTCCTTTTTTAAAGTTAAATAAAAACTAATTTTATAAATTATCAACAATAATTTTAAATTTCATGATGCACTTAAGCTGCGTTTATGTAATTTTATAAAATTAGAAGTTGTGAAATCTTTGCTAGTTTAGACAACAAAAAAATAACTACTAAACATATATGCTCTAAGAGTTTTTCTTTTTATGAAATTGATTTAATTTGATGCTAAGTTGTGGCAACTCATATAGCAATCGAATATAAGAAAATATTGAATGTCAGACCACTAATTTACAGATACAAACTCTATGCTTTTAGTACTAAACTCTGTAACTTTTGACTATTGGCAATGAAATATTTTCATTTAAAAAAAAAAAAAAAACTTCATGCCTTTTAAGTCAAACCCTAAACGCCCATTTCTTCAGGTCTGTACTGCTACTTTAACAATATATATGTATGAACATTGATTTATTAATTGAAATGATGCATATCTGCAATATTAATAAATAGATAGCAATCAACAATAAATCAGACAATGCGTTGTCATTTACAACTGTCATCTCAGATCTCCATATACAAATATATGATTAGATGGGTACATGGTACCGTACGATGTGTTATATGAACTTTTGTTTTGAAAATCCCTCCATGCATGTGTCAACTTGGTATTCAACCACGTTGTTCTGTAGGTGACAGAACATATTATCAGCTATAACTCAGTAATGCTTATCGTTAATTAGTAGACATTCATATCCCATTGCAGTGACCAGATTAAAGATAAAATTTGTTTTATTAATAAAAATATCAGATTTCCTTTATTAATAGAAATGATTTTAAGTGCTGTACTTATAGTGGACTACGCAATAAAAATTGTTTCTTGTTTTAATTAAATAAAAATTAATTTTACAAATTAATGACTCACGATACTTTTGATCAAGTTAACTTTTGTTTTAAATAACATACAATATATATAATTAAGCCAAACACATGTATTAATCTTGGATGAACCAAATTAATTTATTTTGCCTTGTAGTAAAATTAGAATCACTTTAAAAGTTAAAATAATAATAATAAATATAAAAAAATTTATGTTGATAAATAAATTTGATCAAGTTATATCTGTCTACTAATGAGATGATATCATAATTATATCGTATTTTAATTTTTTACTATCAAAAAAAAATATTTTAGTAAATTATTTTTGTTATAGTGTAAAAGAATTTGCATTTTTCTCCTTTTTCTGATCATCCGACGGAAATTAGCTTTTAAACGTAAAGGTATTAAGAAACTTGATTGCAGGATTTGTTCATCTAAAAGGAAATTTCGAGGTTAAGAGAAAAAAAAAAAACAAACAAACCTAAAATTGAGGGGTTGGCATGCTATCAATGATATATATATAGAAGTGAACTTAAATCTTTATATTATAAAAGAACACTGGAAAGCAAGTGAATTATGATGAACTTTAATTATTCATTTTTAATCTTTTGTGGAAAAGATTTTTGGATGTTCATTTGATTCCACAAGATTTTCTGCGGTATATTTTAAAAGATTTCATGCAAATTCCCCAAATCAAATTAATATACTTTCGGTTAATTTGAAGGTTCATTCTAATGATCATTCTGTGTACAACTAATCCAATTGTTTTAACGATATATTTTACCTAAATATTCTCACATTGGTTTGGTTGCATGAATCATATACATAGATGTAGCTTATAGGGTTTAAAAATTTCAGGAGTATGCATATATACATTCGTTGGAATAATGTCATGGGCGCACCTATTGTAATAGCATAGATCCAACCATTAATCGATCTAAAAAATATTATTTTAATTAAATGTTAAAAACTGATACCAACCAATTCACAACCACTCGATACTAAAAAAAATGACATTTTATATTTGAGTTATTATGTATGTAGTTTTATTAAGTTAATTATTAAAAAGTTTTTATTATCTTTATAATTTTATTTAAATTAAATTGAATTATTGAGAGTTTAATAAATTTTGAATAATAAAGCTTTAGAAAATAAAAAAAAAAAAAAAACTAGTCAATAGAAGTTACTAAAAGAATGACATTTTAGAAAATAAAAAACTGATATCATATTTGATACAAAACAAACACTGTGATCTAATATTCACTATATTTTATTTATGACAAAAAAATTATATATCGCAATAACTAATGGTGAAAATAAGATTATAATTTAAGGAGAATAAATTAAGAGTATGTTTATATAAATACAAATATAAGAAGGTTAATATTCAAACCTTAATGAGGGCAATTGTCATTTTAAAATAGGGTACATTTAAAATTTTATAATATTTTGATATTAACATACAATTCTTTTAAATTACTTTTTCATTTCAAAATTATAAATTTAATTTTATATAAATTAAGAAAATGCAGTTAGTACTATTAAAATATAATTTTTCTAATATACTCTTCAGTTAATATTTGACAAATTAATGTTGCTTTATTAAAGATAATTCAAATAAAATACATGTTAAATAAGAATTTATTAAATCATATAATTTTTTTGGAAGCGTTATATCATATAATTTAAATTGGATGAAAAATTCATATGATTTAAAATGGATGAAAAAATTGAGTTTATAGTTGTAGAACAAAGGAAATATATTTCGGAATGGAATTTTTTAGTTTTAATAAAATTTAAGTACTAGCATATATAATATTTTTAGTAATATGTTAAGGAATTAATTAGTTAAATTTGAATTTATTCTTGTGATAATTAAAGATTAAATTTATAACTTTTAATATTTTGAAAAAAAAAGAGCTGTTACTTAATAAATTCATTAGATTATGAATTTTATTATAGGATCCATCCAGGTCAAATTTTAAAAATAATAGAAAATTTTGTAATTACCATATACTAAGAAAACTACAAGTCGTTGGGAGAGGCAAAGGATAGAATATCCGTCAAAGCAAAGTTGGAAAGCAAGGGGGCGTATTAAATAATGCCAGCTGGAGCTTTTTTAAATTTATTTAACAGTACAACAAACCACACCCAAAAACGCGCTTAGTCGCAGCACCGACGACTAATGCCTTTCTTATATGTCAAAAAGCTAAAGTCTGCTGCTGCCTGCAGCGGCCATCATCTCTTTTTCTTTAATATTATTATTTGCTTTCTACTTTATAACATAAGGTTTTTTTGTTTTTTTAACAATTTATAGCATAAGATTACATCTTATGTTTTGACGTTTGCTGGACCTTTTTGTTTTGTTTAATTTTCGTTGGTCAAAAAGAACCTCATTTTTCATGTCAACTTTTCTTCTTTATCCGATATTAAAAACTAAAGTATTAATTTGCCCCTAATTTGGATGCAAGGTCTATAAATTAATTTTCTAGCCTATTATTTATTATTTTTATAAATTTGATTATTTAGTCTGATTAGTTTTTTATTTTTTAATTAATTCACTCAAAAAGTTTTATATATTAACTAATTAAATCAAGTTTCTCAAATAAATTAGTAAAAATTAAATTTGATTATTTTTAGGAATTAATGTTTTGTTTGAAAATTAAATTAAAAATTAAAAATTTAATTTTTAAAATTAAATTAAAATTAAAAAATAAGTTTCATTATTTAACTTTTAATCACAATCAAATAGTGCTCATGTATATGATTAAATAATTATAAATGTAGTTTTAACATATTATTAAATTTAGTATTTAATTTACATATATAGATATTTAAAGCTATCAAAAATATGAGTAAAAGTAAAAAAAAAAATGTTTTAACTCAATATCAATCGTAAAAATATTTTTTTAAAATTTTAATTTATTAATTTTTAATTTAGTTCAATTTAAAATATATATTCACTTTAAAAATAGAGAAAATTAAAAAATAAGAATATAATTATTTTTTACTTTTTTTATAAATTAAATCAAAATTATCAATAATTTTTAAAATTAAAAATTAAAAAATTAAATTTCATCCCTCTGTTTTATTTTTTGAACTAAAAATCAAATCAAAATTATCAATTATTTTTCATTTTTTTTATTCATAAATATTAAGAGAAAAAAAATATGTGAGTGATAGTAAGAGATTGAGAACATTACAATTTTAAATATATATAAAAATAGAGAAAATTAGAAATATAAAAAATTTTCAAAAACTTAATTATTAAAATTATGCATTTTACATATTTTTAAATCTGATGCAATCGAATCTAATCAATAATTTATAAAATATTTTGTGTGAATTAGAATAAAAAAATAATGATATAACCTATTCACATAGAAAAGTATAGGAGATATGTTTTTTTTTTTATAGAATAATAAAATTAAATTTACTGCAAAACTATTATTTTTAATTAATTCAGCAAAAATATTTTGTAAATTAGTAATTAGGTTTAGTTTTTTTTTATCTAATTTAAAAATATATAAGCTACATAATTTTTTTTCTCCATTTTAATAAGCCCAATACATGATTTAAATCTTATAAAATTAACTAAATTTAAAATTTAAAAATAATATTTTATGATTTACCTATAATTAATTTTTTATGCTCTAAATTTTTTATTTTTACTCACATACTTTTTATATCTCTTAATATCTATATATCTAAAATTAAAAATTAAATTTAATAATATTTAAAATTACATTTATAATTATTTAATTATATACATGAACACTATTTGATCGTAATTAAAAGGTTAAATTAGATGCAATTTAATTTTTAATTTTAAAAATAAAAATTAACTTTTTTCTATATTTTAAAATCGTAATTTAAAATTGAATACTAGTATATTTTTTAAACTGAATAATAATAATAATAATAATAATAATAATAATAATAATAATAATAATAATAATAATAATAATAATAATAATAATAATAATA
>CATIWO010365462.1:0-31884 GCA_949673435.1 Macaranga tanarius | reverse complement strand
TATATATATATATATATATATCAATTAGGGTTGGAGAGTCCTACTCAAATACCAAAACTATTTTGGTTTATTATCCTTTATTTATATTTATATATATATCCTAAAACTATTTTAGATATATATTTATAAATATATTTTTTCCTTTTAAAATTTAATTATGATAACTTTTACCATAAATAAATTTTAACCATTTACACATAAGAGAAATAATTATCCAATTGGGCTAATAAGCCCAATATCCATTTTGGATATGTTTTATGTATGTGACCTTGTAGGTTCACATAACGTTGGCAATGGGCCTCCAATCCAATTGGTAGCCCATAAGTCATAAGTGACCTCTAGCAAGACATTATGACTATCCAAGTCATGTGAAGGTCAGTAATCAAACACAACCTATTTAACAAAAATATTACAATCCTTTTGTACACGATATCTTAGATTGAATATAAGGCATTATTTATATCATCCTTAATAATTCAATTATTTCTCGATCTCAATTAGACTAAAAATTGATAACTTTTTTATCAACTGATTTCAAGCATGGCCATGTATTTACATTCAGTCTAATTTATCGAAGGGCCCATAGATATCCTCCTCATGATTAGTGAGGAAAAAATTCCTTCTTGATCACTCATACTTCTCACATGATTCATTTTATATCCAATCACAATCTATTACATTATCCTGTTAAAGATAATATTAGAATGTGTTAAAATATAAAACTCATAATGTAGGACTCTATAATGATCTTAGGTCAGAGGACTACAATAATATCATTGTAATGAGAATAACTTATGACAATTATCCATGTAGTATTCTCATAGTGGGTCAATCCAGTACATCCTATGTACCTATGACTTGACTTTATATCTCGTATACATGATCAGTAAAACATGATCATCAGTCAACCTCACACTAGTCTTCATTCATTAGTTTCCTATAATAATGACCGACTAGGGATGATTTAGAATATAACTTATTTACTATCTAAGAGTTTTACTATCAAGTCACACACTTGATGATCTTAAATAAAGTTAAACATTCATGGAATTCAATAGAGTCAATATGATAAAAATGTCTCTTTATCATCATCATGTAAAATAGACAAAGTCACAATATGGCCATAAAATAATTAGTTTAGGGCACATTACTAACATAGATTGGGATGATAATGACAACAAATGCCTCATTGCTTGATTATGTTCTAAGAATGCTTGATTGTTGCAGGACTGTCATGATTCTGCTAGATTTCTATTGTGAATGAGATGTTCTATTTGCCCCCTAGTGAGAGACTCTGTCACTCTTGAAGCTCATATAGTTGCCCTCCAACTTGAAATTGTAACTAATTTTATTCTATATTCCCTCTTTTGCCTAGGCTGCCCTATTGTGAGAGTTTTTGAACCTAGCTTGATCTTTTATTTTTTTATTATTTTCCATTTTTTGCCTAGGTCACCCTCTTTTGAGAGTTTTTAAACATAGCTGGGTCCTTTTATTTTATTTTTATTTTCCCTCTTTTGTCTAGGTCACCCTCTTTTGAGAGTTTTCAAACCTAACTAGGTGGTTGCAAAATTATGCTGATGATTAACCACTATTTTTTCCATGCTTGCTACTGGTTTGTCTGATGTCCATGTAACTATGATGTGTTCGCCACTAATTGTCTGATTTTCATGTTGCTGGCTATTTGATGTCTATGTTGCCACTTTATCTACTGTTTATTCAAAAAATCCATGTCTGACACTTCATGTGCTAATATTAAGTCAATCATGCTCATTTTATATGATTACTCATTCGGTTACAAATATGCACACTACATTATGCTTGTTATTGATCAGCCTTTTGCAGGTTTTCTAATCAACTATTTTTTTTAGTTCATAATTGAAAGAAAATTTTATTCTGGAACTTAGGGATTGGTGAAGATGGGTATTGGAAGGAAAAATTTTCAAAGGTTGCATAAAGATCAATTTTTCCAAAGATGGATGACATTAGTAAATGAAAATTTTTCTTTCTTCTTCTTTTTATTTTCTTCCTTTCTTTTCCTTTTTTCTTCTTTTCTTTGAGAGTGGCCAAATTATTTTACACTAAGAAAAAGCAGAGGTTTGTGATGCCCAAAGAAAATTTAAAGTCGATTTTGTCATTTTAACCCTTTTTATTTGATATGGTTTCTCTTCCCTTCCTTTTTTTTATTTTTTTCTTTTTTTTTTCTTATCTCTCTCTCTCTCTCCCTCTCTCTCTCTCTCTCATTCAAGTATGATATAAAGTGTACAATTTTAATAAATTCATAATCATATAATTTGAGTAGTCTAACATTTATCAGCACAAAAATGGAAAAGTTGCAGCAAAATATTATTCCAACAATGACAATCATTCATGAATGTTCAGCTTTAAGTTAGCTTTAATCTCTACTCCAAAGCAATACAGCGCTTCAAAATTCCTTATGCCCATGTTCTTCAACTTATCGGTAATGGGTGGAATGTAATCTTCTGTAGCTATGAGCAGTTGATATGATATTATAGGTCTATACTTTATTTAAGCCAATTTTTCTCTCCATCTGGTCAGGAAGTTCATGAATGATTCATTAGGTTCCTATCTTATATTCTATAACTTTTGAAAAGAGACCTTAAATTGAGAATTCAGCCCGTACTGCTTGATGAAGGCTGAACATAGCTCCTTCCAATCCTACTGAACATGTGCATCCAGGGTATAATACCACTTAACAGCAGCTCTGGTCAATGACATTGGGAATTGTTTGATAATTTGTGCTTTAGTCAATCCAGTGGGCTTCATGAAAGTGATATACTGCCAAAGATGAAGGTGAGGGTCGTCTGTCCCATGATACTTCTTAATATATAGAAATTTAAACTTTGGGAGTAGTAGTTTCTCTTCCTCCAGATCCAAGTCGGCAAAATCATAGCTGAGCCCATGCTTCTTTATTGTAGCTTATAGTTGATTCATTTTCTTTTTCATGTCTTTTGTCCAGTCCAGTTTAGTTGAATCTCCAGCTACTTTCAGTTCCTCTTTAAGTGGTTCACCGACAATGATTCTGGTTTTAAAATCTTCTTCTTCATCAATGGGCCTCTTTCCTGCCATCTTTGTAATTATGTCTTCACATTTCTGTCGCATCTCTTCCTTGAATTCCTTTAGAATCTCTTACCTAAAAGATTCTAGATCAAAGTTGGAGGGTCCCGACATTCTATTTTCTTGTAATGTGGTCTCAATTGATCGAATGAATTCCTAATACTGGTGGGCCAAATTACCCTTGACTTACTTCCAAATAAAAGAGACTTTTGGCTATAAACAATAGATTTAAAAAAAATGAGTGATATGTATGGATGAAATGCAGGTTATTTACAAAAAAACTATTTACAAATAATAAACACAAAGTCAATCTCAAAAATGGCACCTTCCAACCTTATTATCATATAGGGATAACAAAATTAATGCATATGCAAATCTCTCGGGACGTAACAAACAAGTAGAAAATTTCATTAATAAAGCTAAAGTCCAACATAACGGGCCGTAATAGAAGGGCAGGGGCCTAACCTAAAATGGTCCATCGTTGTTGGGCTCAGGTTTTATTAATAAGACTACTATATGGCATCAAATACATGCATTTTGGAAAAAATTTAGAGAAAGTTGCTAAGCCAATACATGAGCTGAGTCTTGGGTAAAGTCAAAGGATCCCACAGCTTTATACTCTTTTTCTGTCTCCGCACTCAAGGGTCCTAACGACATACTAAATTATACTCTATTGTGAGTGACAATAGCTATATACCTTACCACAAAGTTTAAGTGAAACACAGGCAGCAAAGCAACAACTATTGTCAGATTATTTGGGACTGTGTGAACAGTATGTGAGAATAGTGTAGTGAATGCAGAAGGACTAAGTAGATAATTAAAGATAATAAAACATAGAACACTGGAATTAGTTTCTCTATCCCAGTGGAGTCGCTACTATAGGCGGTAATCAGGGCCCACTAGGAGTACAACTTTAAGCCTTTTAACAAGCTTTGGTTGGATAATGGAGTCACCACCCGGGTAAAATCCGGGATACTTTTATAGCAACTAGATCCCACGGAGGGAGCCCAGCAGCCGTCCTCAGAGATTGGGTCTGAAAACTAGGTATGGGCCTTTTGAATGGCCGACCCGACCTTACGATCAGCCTCCGTTTGTATTTCATATTTTATTATTTTAAATTATTTAATCATTCCTTTAATTATATGCAAATGGCTATTTCATCCAAATAATTATCAAATTTTACAATTTAATCTAAGTTTGTTAAATTAGTCCATTTTCATACAATTTAGTCTTGATTCATAATATCCATTCACACACTATTAAAGTCATCCACAATTAATAAAATAAATAAAAACATGCAAAAAAATGGAGGGATGAGAAATGAATTACAACTCTTTTTACACTCAAACAAATAAAATCAAAATCAAAATATAGTGATTAAGAATCACTAATCATCCCGATCTGCAATAAATTATAGATTAAATTTCTAAAAAAAGAAATCCTACAAAAATAAAAAGTTAGTACCAAATAATTAAAAAAGTAAAAATATTCAAAGAAGTCCCAAATTGCTGCCTGGATAATTCTAGGCGGCACAGAGGCGGCGTCTCTATCTTATAGAGTCGTCACCTCTTCATTAGTTAACGGTAAAAAATTTTTAAAAAATAAGAAAAAAGAAAATAAATCACAAAGGTGACACCTTTGTGGATAGAGGCGGTGCCTCTACGAAGAGGCGTCGTCTCTGTAATTTTTGGCATATTAACAAATTTAAAAGAAATATAGATGAAGAATTTTACAAAAAGTAGTTCAGCCCTCAGAGTCTGATTCTGAATTGCCCCACAGTTGGAATGTGGATTCTGGTCTTCTCTAAAAAACTTTCAACACTCTTTGAATTTCTTTCTCTTTTGATTTTTTCTCTATTATTTTTTCTGATATTTTTTCTAGCCCCTTTTTTAGTAGTGTTCCTCCTCCATCCCCCCTTTAAAAGAGTTTAATCCCTATATAGTACAACCTATTCTCCTTCCCACTCTTCTGAACGTGGGAGATGAGTCACAGAATGTGGAGAATCCCACGTTATGTAATTAATAGCATTTTTTTGTAACAGAAGGTGATGAGGTAGCACCTCCATGATTCAAATTCATAGAGGTGGCGTCTCTGTGTTTTTGGGCTTCTGGGCTATTTGGGCTTGGTTCCCTCTGATGGGTTAGGCTTTGTTTTTGAGTTGTGAGTGTGTTTGGGCTTCTCTCAGGCAGATCAGAATCCAATTTCTTTGCTGAGTTGGGCTTATTTGTCATTTTTCATCATTGGGCTCTCTCTCTTGGGCCAGGATAAACCATGTGTCCACATAAAATAAATGGGGTAAAAATGCAACTTACAAAAAAAAAAAAAACTTTTGTCTTCTTGTGGCCATGGAGTAGCAATATCCAACACTATTTTTTTTCAAGTATCGAGTTGGAATGGTTAATTCTCTACTACAAGAGAGAGAGAATAAAAGGGGAAGAAAAATTGAATTATGTTCTCTACATTAAATGTTTATATTTTTTACCACTTAAACTACTCATGGGGACGTCCAACATTATATCCTTATAAAATGTAGAGTTCTTTCACATAAGCTACCTATTGGTATAACAGATCAAATATTTCCAATTTATAGTAAATTTATTTTAAAATTTTAATTTTAATATAAATTAGATTCATAATTTTATTTTAAAATTATTATATTTTATTATTAAATGTATGCTATGTAATAATTAAGCAAAATATCTAAAATATTTATTATTTAAATATAAATTTTTATGTACCCACCATTCATTTAATATTAAAATATATTAATTTAATTAAAAGATTATTTCAAACATTAAATATAATCATCACTGACGAATAAGAATATTAGCCTGAGAGCCACCAACAATTTCACATGCTCTTTAGCAATTTGACAACCAACAAACAACATTATTTCTTATTTTTTCTCATTATTCTTCTTTTTTTTTTCTTTGAGAAACATAATTTTTTTTATATAAATTAACTGCATAACAAACTTTCATCAACATTATAAAAAAATAATTTTTAAATTTTACTTGATATAAATATAAATTTAATTAATAGACTATTTCAAACATAAGATGTAATCATAACTAATGAATAAGAATATTAGTGTGAGAGCCACCAACAATTTCACATGCACTTTAGCTATTGGACAACCAGTGTGCAATCGGTCGATTTGGTTGGTTTTGGCCTATTTTTCTGACCAAACCGAATTTGCTAGATTAAGAACCGAACCAAACTATGGAGAAAATCAAACCTATTTCAAACCAAAATTTTTAGTTCAATTTTGGGTTAAATCGGTTTTGTCGTTTGGGTATGGGCCTGAATGTAGGCTTGGGCCTTCAACATTAAACTTTACTATATTTTTTTCACTTGATTTTTTCATTCGAATAACAATTTATCGGATTAGGCAATTCAATTTAGCATACATACAGAAATACTAAAAACAAAATGAAAGTTTTGTAAGCTAAATAGCTAATAGAAGTCCAAATTAAGTTCAGGTCCACAACAAGTTCAACAAAGTACAATGACAGTCCAAAATACAAACCAGAAAAAACAAATCAAATTAAGTTATATCAGTCCATAAAAATCCAAATTGAGTTCATAATCCATAAGTCCATAAAATAATTAGTTTATGAGTCTATAAAACAACTCTTGCAGTGAGTAATCTTAAACCACATGCTCCAAGCATCCTTTTCAAATGCAGTCCCAGCCTCAAAACATCCTTCTGAATCCAACCAAAAACAACAAATTAGAACAAATTAGACAAATTAACAAATTAGAACAACAATAAAAATCAGAATTAAAAGAATTAACATAAATAAAAAAAATCAAAAATAACATAAAAATACAAATCAGAGTTGCAGCAACAACAAAAGAATCAACATACATCAGAATCAACCAAAATCAACCTTAACCAAAATCACACGGATTAACAAAGAAAATGCACAAAAAGAAAAAGAAAATCTGTTTGGGTAATGGGAAAGTGAAGGAAAGAAAAATATTATCCCAAATCCAACCCAATCTTGCCTTTGATCTCTAATCTCTTCACTAAAATCGAAACTCAAAGTGAGAATATAAACATAAAACTATCAATTTTAGGCATCGGAAGGTATGTCAATGAAAAGAAAAAACCACATGCAACTTAAACAAAATTGGATTTATAAAATAACAAAAAAGAATGAATAAAGGAACTCACAGGAAGTTATGTCAACAAGGCTCAGATGAAAAAGATTCGATAAGAAAAGCAACGAGAAGAAGAGGTCTCAATGATTAGCTCAAGAATTTAGGGAAAAAAATGTCTCTGAGTCGAACTGATGGTGGTGACTTATGAGAGACTGTCAAGTGAGTGCAGGAGTCGAAATAGAAAAGGACTAGTGGTGGTGAGGAACTGTTGTGTCGAGTGAGGGACTGGTAGTGAGTAACGGTTGGTATTGAGTGGGAAAGGAGACAGGAGAGGAAGAGCGGCGTAGGTGAGGAAGGTGGACTTAAAATTAGGTTAACCAAGTGTAGAATATGTGTGTATATATATTAACAAAATGGTGTAGTTTTAAAGTTTAGTTAATTCGGTCGGTTCGGCCATATAGACATATAAACCGAATCAAACCAAACTAAATTTCAGTTCGGTTCAAAAAATTAAAAATTGTAAATAAACAAACCGAATCGAACCAAATTCACCCCTACCGATATTGTTTTTTTTCTTCTCTTTATTCTTCTTTCAATCTTCAAAAAATAGATTTTTTTTTATAAATTAACTACATAACAAACTTTAAACAACATTGTTATAAAATAAAAAATAATATTCAGATTTTGCTTGGTATAAATATAAATTATAAGAAAATTACAATTTTAATTTGTATTGTTTTAATGTGTTATCATCATTCACTACAACTATAAGAAACCAAATTTGAAACATCAAACCTGTTTCTATTTCTGCAGCTATTTGCAAATACCGATGGAATAAAAATGAAAATTTTCCATTTCTATATATAAATATAAATTTATTATATATTTTAGTTTAACTAATGATTTATATTTACAAAAATTATTCAAATTAAAATATTTATATCAAAATTTAAAATTTCAAAAACAATTTATGAACACTTATATAATTATATATTCATTTAATGTCCATCAATAATTAGGAGTGTAAATGAGTCGAACCGAGTTTTGACTAGCTCAGGCTTGGTTTGTTTATAAACGAGCTGAGTTCGCTATGCCACTTAGTATTCGCGAGCTTAAACGAGCCTAAAGAAATTTTTAAAAATAAAAACTATAAATTTAAATTATACATAAAAAAATTTAAAATAAATTATTTGCTAAATTATTATATATTTAATGAAAATTATGATTTTATTTTAATAAAATATTTTTTACAATAAAAATTTATATATTGTATGTATAAAATTAAATATTAATATATTAAAATTACGAGCAGCTCACGAGCTTTTATTTGAGCTTGTTCATGAACTTTTACAAGCCGAATTTTAAATTGTTTGAGCTCGGCTCGTTTATTAAACGAGCTCGAAAAAATTTTTATCGAGTCGAATTCCGAGTAGCTCGAGCAGCTCGACTTACAACCCTATCAATAATGCTTAAACATTAAATCTGTTTGCTTTACCTATAAAAAGAAAACATGTTATCAAATATGTTGCAAAATATGTTTAAAATTTAAAATATCAATATGAAATTAGTAAATTACCCAACGTTTTTGGGCTCATTTGATATCTATGCCATTATATATTACTTATTATTGTTTTTTGTTTTTCAAATCTAATTGTTTAATTATCATCATTTTACTTGTTATATAAAAAATATGTTGTCACAACTCAATAAAAAAAGTTATAAAGGTGATTTCTTTTAAAATTTGATTTAGTTCACAAATTAAAAACAAACCATTTGAATATGGAAAATAAAAACCAAAAATTAAAAAAACAAATTAGCAAGTTGGGTTGATTTTGTCATACATATCACATAAAAATTAGGGATAATGGTCCTTTTTATCCAGAACTATAGGCCAATTTTTTTAATTATCCTATCCTTTAAAAATTATCAATTTAGATAGTCAACTTTTCGACTTGTTTCCAATTTATCCTAATTTCAAATGGTATGTGGAATTGCTAATGTGGAATGATGATGTGGCTCAATTTTGCTGACTGTGGTGACACATCAATACGACACCGTTTTGATGTGGAGAATGAAATAGTCCCTTTTATCCAGAACTATAGGCCAATTTTCTTAATTATCCTATCCTTTAAAAAGTATCAATTTAGACAGTCAACTTTTTAACTTGTTTCCAATTTATCCTAATTTCAAATGGTATGTAGAATTGCTGATATGGAATGATGAAGTGGCTCAATTTTGCTGACTGTGGTGACACATCAATACGACGCCATTTTAATGTGGAGAATGAAGCTCCAATTATAAGCCAAAACGACGACGTTCGTTTACTCCAAATCTTCAAAATGTGAATTAAGGTATTGAAAAGGAAGCTAAGTTCTAAAGATTAGTGGCATTTGGTATTGATGCGGCGATGGTAGTTGATGAGTTATTCTTAACAGAAAATATCCTCTTGAGTTCTTGACAAGAGAAATATTATTGTCACTTCTAGTGGTGGCAATGGTGATCTTGTTAGCAGAAGGGAAGCCAACAATCTTGTTGTGTCTCATAACTTGACCAATACATCCGCTCTTTTATGATAAAGGGTCACTAGAAAAAGACTTGAATCTATATTCTAGCCTGGGAAAAGATACATCTTTAATGGATGTTCTTGAACATAGCATAGGCCAAAATGTGGCTCTGTGTTGAAGTTACAAGTTTCGGTGGTGATTATAGCCATTACCCATGTTCCTTCTTGATTTTCTAATCACTCTTTGCCACAACTCTATACAAAAACAAGAGTAATATGTTATGTTCTTGCAGCTTTTCTTGACCTTTTTTGTTTTAAGAACTGAGATAAGATATACCAAGAAAGTGAGTTTAAATAGGTGTTAAAAAAAGGGTCTCACAACAATAAGAGCATCGAGTCTCTCAAATCTTTATTTTAAAATTTTTAGTTTTGCCATTGAGTTTTGCTATTGAGTTCAGAGAGCATATTGATGTGTCACCAATATCCAACCCCATAACAATCACCACAAAAACTCCACCATTAAACAACATAACAGCCAAAATTAACAAATACGTAATTGCTAAATTCATTCTCATGATCTTGGACCGAACTAAAGGCTTTTCTCCCACCCTCTCTAGAGAAAAGCCGGACGAGGCGGTGATCTTGAGTTTCACGTGGTAGTTTTTGAGTAATTGGTAGAAGGCGGGGGCGATTACACAAACAATAAGAGTTAAAGTGTAGCCAAGCAATGTCTTGGTTTTCCATGAATCGAAAAGAAGAGTTACCTCTTTACTCTAGTAAAAGGTCATGTGCATCATCTTTATGTTACTTTGTAGGTCAATGACTCAGTGAGTTGCGGGAGGAGGTGAATTTTAAAGATTAAAAAAATAGCTTTATTCTCCACATCAAGACAGCGTCGTATTGATATGTCGCCACAGTCAGCAAAATTGAGCCACGTCATCATTCCACATCAGCAATTCCATATGCCATTTAAAATTAGGATAAATGGAAACAAGTCAAAAAGTTGACTGTCTAAATTGATAATTTTTAAAGGATAGGATAATTAAAAAAATTGGCCAATAGTTCTGGATAAAAATGACCACTTCATTCTCCACATCAAAATGACGTCGTATTGATGTGTCACTACAGTCAGCAAAATTGAGCCACATCATCATTCCACATCAGCAATTCCGCATGCCATTTAAAATTAGGATAAATTGGAAACAAATCGAAAAGTTGACTATCTAAATTGATAATTTTTAAAGAATAGGATAATTAATAAAATTGGCTTATAGTTCTGGATAAAAGGGACCATTATCCCTTTAATTTAATTATATATTTACTTATTCAATTCTTGTTTTAATGCTTCTGTTTAATCGATGCCATGTTCATGTGATGAGTGCGATGATTTTTGGTTGTATGTGTGATGTGGATGAATGACTTGGCATGATATCAGATCTAGGGTTAGATTTATTTTTCTACCATTTTTTCTTTCGAATGTATCTGTTAGGTTTGTCCAAAGCCATGTATCCTTAATTCCTTTCCTATTATTTCTTGTATTGTGGTGAATGGCTATATTATATGTATTATGTGCTTGTTATGAATGCTGTGGATATTTGTATTTTATGTGCCATCATAAAACCAAAACTAGGGTGATACGATAAATGTTTAGGTATTGTATAATTAGAAACAATCAAGTATAAATCACTTTCCGAACTCAGAATCTCTAACAAGGGGAACGTAGTACTAGAAATCTATTTTCTATTCTTGAGCGACATAAGTAAAATGATAAATGAAGGGGTTTGGGCTTTGTTCAATGTCTTGCAAGTCCAAGTGCATGAAGGCATCAATAGCGAGCATTAATTGGCATCAACTCCGCATGTTCAGAAAGTGGCTAGTCTGCCAGCATCAACTGACGAGTTCTAGTAGACCAGGCTGAGAGTAAGCACTGGCGAGCGCTAGTGAAGTGGCGAGTGTCAATTGCCCGATTCAGCCTGATTTAGTTTTAAATGAATTAAAACTCTAGTTTCCTATATTGTATTAGGGTTTTGTGTTGGTGTGTTATAAATACCAACCTTTTGAAATGTTTTAAGGATAATTGGATGATATTTGAATTAAATAAGCAACTTTGTTGTTTCTTTGCATATTTGCTTGAATTTTTGTTAAATGTATGAACCACTTATCAAGGAATTGATCTATTATTGTGGCATGTTAAGGATTAGTGTAACACCCATAATTTGGAAGTACTGTTCATGCATTATACCTTCATGACATTTAGAGTAGATTTTTGGATTATATGTAAATGTGGATATGTACATGTTGGTAGAGAGGGGCATATTTGTTAAGAACATTTTGGAATTATTTGTCATAATTGAAAGTTATAGGGTATTGAGTAGTTGTCCTATTTCACTAAGGGGGTGAAGTGATATTTTAGTGATATTTATGTATATTGAATTAAGAGATTAGTATTATTATATTGTAGAGATAAATTAGTATTTATGGAAGAGTTATCAACTTAGACAATTAGTGAATTTTGATTTGGTGTATATTTTATGTGAGTATATATGTGTATGTAAGTTGTAGAGAGTGTAGAGATTTGGGAGGTAGAAGAGAAGAGAGTGATTTTTGTTTAGCTTAGGAGATTTTAATATTCTCTACTCATTTAGCAATGATTTAAAGGAGTTATAGGAGATCTAGAAGTTGTTTGAGCATTAATTTGGTAAGCTTTGCATTAATTTTGGTTAATTGAAGTTAGGTTTTTATGTTGTAAATTCGGGTTCTTCTTTTTATTTGCATCAGTCTTAGTATTTTGATCATACCTTGAGTTGTAAAGCTCTTATTTAAGCAAGGTTAGATGATCTAAAAACTTCAGAGAGTCCTCTACAACTTTTGTGTTTTGCGCTTCAGCTGATTTTGCTGTTAAGACTATATAATGTGGCCCGACATTTTCTTGCTCTTGCTGTTGACTTTATTTTGCTCGGATTTAATCAAAAATCCATAATTAATTTCATACATGTCTGATTTAAGTAATTCTAATTGAAATTGGAAGTAGACTTATATGTCTAGCTTCAATATTATTTTCATAATTTTTAGACATATATGTGAATTATTTGGGTGCATGGAACCTTGAGCATGTAGTTGTACTTAGTTGCATTTGAGTGCAAGAGTCATACTTGCTCTGTGGTATTAATGTATGATTATATGTAAGCATTGACAAGGATAGAGAAGATACCAATCACTAGGAGAGCTTTACTTTTAAAGGAGTTAGAAGTACTCGTGTCTAAGTAATTATTAATATAATGTACATATATACATATATATATATATATATATATATATTGATTCTTTTGAATATAAGAATTATGTTGTTGAAAATGAATTGGGCAAATTATGTGATAAGGCATGAAATGATATATATACATATATTTATTGAGAATGTTGAATTATGTTGAATGGATTGATGAAATGTGGTGTGAAGAAATATTTGATTGTTGAAATGTGAATTATACACATTTATGTGAATGGATTGAATGATGGTGAGGGTATGTGTGATAGTGGGGCTGAGCTGGGCGGATAGCCTTCACTGATTGTGAAATCTGGGACTGAGCCGGGCGGATAGTCTCAGTAGTGGTCATATATGAAAATATGAATTATGGGATGGGCAAGCTGAGCCGGGCGTATAGCTACCCGATAATTTATATGTGAGGATGTGAGGATGTGAGGATGTGACTGAGCCGGGCGGATAGTCTCAGTATGTGACCACTTGTGTGAAAAGTGCTTATGAGGTGGTTCTGGCCGGATACCAAACTGTGATGTTGAGATATGAATGAATGAGTTTTGGAATTATAAGATGAGATATGATTGTTAATTGATATGGTTGTGATATGTATTAAGAATGATTTAATACACAAGTTAAGCTTGTATATTTTGTGTATATGTTTGGTATATGTTATGTATATGTTTAGTATATATTATGTATATGTTTGGTATATGTTGTGTATATGATCGGTATGTGTTGGAATTAAGGCTATAGTTCATACTTGAACTAGTCTATAAGATTCTTGTTATTATATCACTTAATTAGTTCTTGAGAAGTAATATATGTATAGTTATATTAGTAATTGCTTATTGAGTCGCAAGCTCACCCCCTTTGCAACTATTTTTCATGAGATAATTAGACAGAGCTTGAGTTTTGCTTTGATAGTGACTTTCAAAGGCTCGAGATGTGCTTGGTGATATCATCCTCCATCCATTCATTGTCATGCACCACTTGCATCTTTGTTGATATTAAGAACATTTGGTATATGTAATGTTTGAGTTGAGAAACTTTATGTAATATGCATTAAAGAATGAATTGTGATGTACGTATGTATGGATTGTGAAGTTGTTAACTTGTGTATATTATTTGGTTAAGTATTTATGAAATATATGTTGTAGTATATTATTCAAGAAGTTTGTTATATGTGTGGTATGTTTGTAGGGTAAATTTTGGTAAATGCATGATTGAAGTGGGAGTGTGGCTGCCTTCAGTCATTGGCAAGTGCCAGTGAACTAGAGATTGCCAGTTATTGGCTAGTTCAAGACACTGGCGAGCGCCAGTGACTGGTGACTGCCAGTACCTTTGGCTGCGACCAGACGCTGGCGAGCGCCAGTCCCCTTATGCTTTATCAATTGTTTCACTTGTTTGTATAGATGTGATGTATGATGAATACATGGATGTGCATGACATGTATTTATACTCCTATTATAATTAAGTATGTTCTTATTATTTTAATAAGTATTCTTTGGGACACGTGTTGGGGTTTGTTTGAGGCCACGTATTGTGGGTCTCACAATTAGGGTTTAAAGAACTTAGTTTTCTTTAAATTCTAATCTTGATCATTATATTTTCTAATCTAATCTAACCGATCCTCGGTTTGAATCAATTTGTTCTTGGGTCTTCAAAGGTAGTAATTCACGGGTTCATAATCATCAGGGTTCGCGGTTTCATTCCTTGGAGGTTCTTAACATTTGGTATCCGAGCTTTGGCTCTTAAATCAGGTTATTTATCCCTTTCCTTTAAGTTATTTGTTTGTTCCATTTGAGTTTGATTCAGTTCTTGGTTTTGTCTTGCATCTTTCTTGTTTTTGGATTATTGAAAAAAATGCAAAGAAAACAAAAATCCTGAGAAAATCTGAAAGTATCAAGGATTAAGTTTGATTGGTTTGATTGTTATTAATATGGTTGAGAGAGTTCTTGGTGTTTAATTCCTATTCTGGTGTGTGATTGTTTGACCTATTAGGGTTCCTAAAATATTCCTATTTTCAGTTTGCCTTTTGAAAGTTTCCTCATCTTTAGGTGAAATTGGGAAGAATTCTGCAATCATACACAAAAAAGATTAAGCTGATTTAGGAAGTTTTAAGGGAAATTGACTTTCTTTTGACTTGAGATCTATATATATACCATCTTATTTGAATTCTTTTAGTTTTAAATTCATTTTTTTGCTTCATATTCTCTATTCTTTGTGTATTTTTCAAGTTGTGGCCGATTTGACTCCATTGAAGCACATAGAGGTAACCTTCCTTCTTGATCACTTTTTCTTATGATTTTTACTTCTTATTCTGATCCTTCTTTATTTTCTTTCATCAATTTGGAGTCTTAATTCATTTTTGAGTCTTTAAATACTTGTTTTTACTACTGTTCACTTAATTGTTTATTTCAAGCTGAATTTTATCTTTCTTGTTTCCTTCCTTTAATTTTCAAATTTCTTGCATCTAGACTATTTTCTTTTTATGTTGTTCGCATCCTGTTGAAGTTTCCTTGTGTTTTTGATTCTTAATCTTATTCAAATGTTGCTTTTAATTAATTTTTTTTATTTTTCACGTTTTGTCTCAACTAAGGTTTTAGATTTTAATTCTTAGTACATTGCAAGTATAGTAATAAAACTTAGTGTGTGGTTATTGATTCACATAATAATCTTTAAAAACAATCCAAGTGGTGTCAGTTTTCAGCCTTGTGTGATCATTCTTGATTGTGTGAAACACGAGTGACCATCCCCATTATCAAGTGTAAACACGTGAGGGAGTGAAGTGAGGTCCATAATTTTTATGTTTATTGCATACTAATTTTTATTGCAGCAATGTCAAGTGGGTCTAATGGAAGTGATCATGTGCCAAATACCGGCATACCCGCAACATAAATACATGAAAATAAGAGGGTTCAATGAAGTATATGGAACATGAATGAGCAAATGGATAGGTTACAACTAGACATGGCAACCCAACGAAAGGACATGGCGGCCAATCAACAAGCCGTCCTAGAGCAAATTACTACACTTGCTCAAGGAATGGGTAATAGGCCAAATGTAGGTGTAAATGCGCAAGGTAATCATGGACAGCAACTTGGGGTGCATGATGATGAGTTTGATGAAGTTTTTGATGAGTTTAATAATGCAGCCTATAGAGGAGTTAGTAGAGGCATAGGTAGAGGAGCTAGAAAGTACTAAAATTTTGGTAGAGGTAGAGGGAATTATGGTGGTGAGTTTAGTGGCTATGGGAACTATGATGATATAGATAAGAATTTGGGTAGCATCAAACTTAGGATTCCTACCTTTTTGGGGAAAACTGATCCAGAGGCATATTTAGAGTGGGAAAAGAGAGTTGACCTTATCTTCGATTGTCATAACTTTTTGAAGGAGAAAATGGTAAAATTGGTGGTCACCCAATTTAGTGAGTATGCCATAGTTTGGTGGGATCAACTGGTGGTTAGTAGGAGAAGGAATTTGGAAGAGCCTATTGATAGTTGGACTACACTTAAGACTATTATGAGGAGGCATTTTGTACCTAGGCATTACCATAGGGAGTTATATCAAAGACTCCAAACTTTGAGACAAGGTACAAAAAGTGTAGAGGATTACCATAAGGAGGTAAGCAAGGTGAAGGCAAGGCTGTTTCCAATGATAACAAAAGGAAAGGCATTTCAGGCAGTAAGGAGACATCCTAACCCAAAATCAATAAGGAAAAGAATAGAGACATTAAGTGTTTCAAATGCTTGGGGCATGGCCACATTGCTTCCCAATGTCCCAACAAGCGAACAATGGTGGCTAGAGAGCATGGAGAGATTGAAACAACAAGTCAGGATAGTGACAATGATAATAAAGAGATACCACAATTGGAAGAGTGTAGTGATGATTACATTGAAGGTCCTATAGAAGGTGAGCTTTTGGTAGCTAGACGCACACTAAGTGTTCAAATCAAGGAAGAAGATGCCTTGGAGCAGCAAAGAGACAACATTTTCTACACAAGATGCCATGTGTAAGGTAAGACTTGTAATGTTTTTATTAATAGTGGTAGTTGTACAAATGTTCCTAGCACTTTAATGGTTGAGAAATTAAGTTTAAATCTAATTTCCCATTCTAGGTCTTATAAATTGTTGTAGTTAAATAATTATGGTGAGATTAAAGTGAATAAGCAAGTTATTGTCCCTTTCACAATTGGTAGGTATTTAGATGAGGTGGTATATGATGTAGTACCAATGTATGCGGGCTATATCTTATTAGGTAGGCCATGGTAATTTGATAGAAATATTGTCCATGATGGCTTTCTAAATAGGTACTCATTTATGAAGGATGGGAGAAAAGTTACATTGACACCTCTTTCTCCTAAGGAAGTGTATGAAGACCAATGTAAGTAAGAGAGGGAGAGAGTTGAGGCCGAAAATAGCAAAGGAGAGAGTGCCTAAACAAATAGTGAGGTTCGGCCTAAAGAGAAACCAAAGGCAAAAGGTAGTTTTTTAGTTATGAAAAGTGAAGTTAGGCATACATTGCATTCAAGTCAGATGTTATTTGTTGTTACTTATAAAGATGTATACTTGAACACTACTGAACTTAATCTTTCCTTGCCGAGTATGTTTGCTAACATTTTGTAGGAGTTTGATGATGTCTTTCCCAAAGAGATGCCAAATGTCTTACCACCTCACAGAGGGATAGAACATCAAATAGACTTAGTACCTGGAGTGACCATACCAAATAGACCAGCCTATAGAAGTAATCCTGAGGAGACAAAGGAGCTTCAAAGGCAAGTGGACGAACTGATGTCAAAGGGGTATGTGTGTGAGAGCTTAAGTCAATGTGTGGTGCCAGTGATTTTAGTTCTAAAGAAGGATGGCATATGGAGGATGTGTGTGGACTTCCATGCAATCAACACAATAATGGTAAAGTATCATCATCCTATTCCTAGGTTATATGATATGCTTGATGAGTTGCATGGTGCTTATTTGTTTACTAAGATTGATTTGCGTTCTGGTTATTATCAAATTCACATGAAAACTGGAGATGGGTGGAAAATGACTTTTAAGACTAAGTATGGTCTTTATGCGGTAAGTTATAACATTTGGGCTTACTAATGTACCTAGTACTTTCATGAGGTTGATGAACTATGTCTTACGTGAGTGTCTTAGTAAATTTGTGATTGTGTACTTTGATAATATTTTGATTTATTCCAGAACTATTGATGATCATGTTATGCATGTACATAGGGTGTTAGAAATTCTTAGGGTAGAAAAGTTGTATGCCAATCTGAAAAAGTGTAGTTTTTGTAAGGATAGGGTTAATTTCCTTGGTTTTATTGTTAGTTTGATGTAGAAAAGGTGAAAGCAATTAGCGAGTGGCCTACACCTACAAACATTAGACAGGTTAGTAGTTTTCATAGGTTAGCTAGTTAATATAGGAGGTTCGTTAAGGACTTTAGTAGTATAGATGCACCTTTAAATGAAATTGTCAAGAAAAATATTGGGTTTCATTAGGGTGATGCACAGGAACATGATTTTAATTTACTTAAAGATAAGTTATGTAATGCTCCTTTGTTGGTTTTACCTAACTTTGACAAAACCTTTGAGATTGAGTGTGATGCTAGTGGCATTGGGATTGGGGCTATTTTGATGCAAGAGGGCAAACCTATATGCTATTTTAGTGAAAAGCTAAATGGGGTGGCTCTTCGGTACCTAACCTATAATAAGGAGCTCTATGCTTTGGTTTGGGCCTTGCACATGCAAAATGGATGGAGTTCATTGAGACATTTCCATATGTGATCAAGTATAAGAAAGATAAGAAAATGTGGTTGCTGATGCACTATCTCAAAAGTATGCTTTACTTACTACTCTTGATTCTAAATTATTGGGCTTTAAGTTCATAAAAGAGTTGTATGTGAGTGATAATGACTTCAACAATGTGTTTACAACTTGTACTAATGGGAGTCAATGATTTTTATGTGTTTGAGGGATTTCTTTTTAAGAGAAACTACCTATGTGTGCCAAATTATTCTTTACAGGTTGTTCTAGTTAAGGAGGCACATGGGGGTGGTTTAATGGGTCATTTTGGGGTGCAAAAGACTTATGATATTCTAATTGAGCATTTCTATTAGCCATACATGAAACGTGATGTGAATAAAGTTTATGGACAATACATTGTATATTTAAAAGCAAAGTCCAAATTGCAACCCCATGGGTTATATACACCTTTACCTATTCGTGATGTTTCATGGATGGATTTGTCTATGGACTTTGTGCTTGGATTGCCTAGATCTAGAAAAGGTAGAGATAGTATTTTTATTGTTATGGATAGGTTTAGTAAGATGGCTCACTTTATACCATGTCATAAAAGTTATGATGTTATTCATATTGCTGACTTGTTTCTTAGGGAGATTGTACGTTTGTATAGAGTACCTAAGACCATTGTTAGTGATAGAGATGTTAAATTTTTGAGTCAATTTTAGCGTGTGCTATGGGGTAAGTTAGGAACTAAATTTCTCTTTTCTACTACTTGCCATCCACAAACAGATGGACAAACTGAAGTTGTCAATAGGACTTTAGTTCAATTGCTTCATGCTTTGCTTTCTAGGAATTTAAAATCTTGGGAGGATTTGTTGCCATATGTTGAATTTGCATACAACAGGGTTGTTCATAGAACTACACACACTTCACCATTTGAAGTTGTATATGGTTTTAATCCTTTAACTCCTATTAATTTAATTTATTTGCCTCTTAACAAGCTTGTTAGTATTGATGGTTCTTCTAAAGCAGATTTGGTTAAAAAGCTACACAAGCATGTTAAAGAGAGAATTAAGAAGCAAAATGCTAAAGTTGCTGAGAGAGTTAATAAGGGGCAGATTCCAATGGTATTCTAACCTGGAGATTAGGTTTGGGTCCATTTTCGAAAGAAAAGGTTCCCAAATCAGAGGAAGTCTAAGCTAAGTCCAAAGGGTGATGGTCCATTTTAAGTTCTAAAGAAGATCAATGACAATGCCTATAAGATTGATTTGAAAGGTGAGTATAATATGAGTGGCACATTTAATATTGCTGATTTGAGTCCTTTTAATGTAGGTGATGAGCTTAATTTGAGGATGAATCATTCTAAAGAAGGAGGGAATGATATGGATATGAATGTAAAGCTTAAAGATGGTGAGCTTAATGGAAAGGATAACAAGAAAACTATGGATCCATTAAGCATACCATAAGGTCCAATCATAAGGTCAAGGTCCAAGAAGCTCCATGAGGCCTTAATTAGTTATTTGTAAGATTGGGCTAATTAAGGAAGACATGCTAGGGTTGACACAAGCAAGATGACAAATGAAGGGGTTTGGGCTTTGTTCAATATTTTGCAAGTCCAAGTGCAAGAAGGCATCAATAACGAGCATCAATTGGCGTCAACTCTACATGTTCAGAAAGTGGCTAGTCTGCCAGCATCAACTGGCGAGCGCTAGTAGACCAGGCTGAGAGTAAGAACTGGCGAGTGCCAGTTGCCCGATTCAGCTTGATTCAGCTTTAAACAAATTAAAACTCTAGTTTTCTATATTGTATTAGGGTTTTGTGTTTGTGTGTTATAAATACCAACCTTTTGATGTGTTTAAGGATAATTGGATGATATTTGAATTAAATAAACAACTTTATTGCTCCTTTGCATATTTATTTGAAGTCTTGAATTCTTGTTGAATGCATAAACTACTTATCAAGGAATTGATCTATCCTTGTGGCGTGTTAAGGATTAGGGTTTAAAGAACTTAATTTTCTTTAAGTTCTAATCTTGATCATTCTATCTTCTAATCTGATCTAAGCGATCCTTGGTTTGAATCAATTTGTTCTTGGGTCTTCAAAGGTAGTAATTCATGGGTTTATAATCATCAAGGTTTGTGGTTCTATTCCTTGGAGGTTCTTAACAGATTGTCTCATCAAGAAGAGCAGGAAGAATTATAGCAAAGGTTGTAATGTCAACTTAGGTAGTAAAGGTAGTAGCGAAGTCAACTTCATTACAGGCTTCTATGATATTGTGAAGTTAGGAAATGGAGGCAGTAGCCTTGACAATGTCTCTAGTAGCAATGTCAATGGCTACTTAAGCAGAAGTAGTGGAGATGAGGTCGTGAACCTAAGGAATAATGTCGCCTTATCTTACAACACAAGGAGGAGCGATGTTACAAGGAGGCAAGATAACAACTGTGCAAATGGGGGGAGAAAATTAATGTGTGTAATTTGTAAGTGCACAGAATCGTATCAAGTAGTAAATAAGATATCGTGCCACAGAGATTGTGAATTAGATACTACAATACTAACTATGTTTGTTTATTCAGACAACGAAACAGAGTTCAGATTTCTTTAAAAACTAAAATCAAAACAAAGAAAAGTAAAATTCAAATTCAAACAAATATAAAAAGCTAGGGTTCTTATTCTTAATTAGACCATCTCAAAATATTGATTAACCAATTAGGTTCAACTGTTTCTAATTCATTTTGAAGGGATCTTAGAAACTATAGATTTTCCTCTCGGATAAACCTATAATTAATTGGAGGTTAGTTAACACTAAGTTCACTAGCTCTCATCAACCTAATGCCTTTTAATTCTAATTTTAAACACAACCTTTAATCAATATTAATCCACTTAATTTTCTCTCAACTAATTAAGCAATCAATAGGTCATTGCCTAATCCTACAGAACCTATCTCTCGATTAAGCCTATAGTGTCAATTCAATTCTAGGGTGATCAGTCCTAAAATGACATTAAGCACAACAACAACCAATAAAATAGATCTAGCCACCTAACATAAATTATAATACGCACATGGTTAATTCAGAATAAGAACCCTAAAAAAGATCTAGCTACTCATGTTAAAACTAAAAGAAAACAAAGAAGAAATGAAAACCATTATGAATATAATAACAATTAAATAAAAGAGAGATACAAGAAAAACCCCATTCCAAATGATGTAAGTAAGCCTTGCTCTTCTAACTTTAAGCTAAGTATCTCCTCTAATAAACAAAACAAAATGAAAATGTATTCTGAAGAATAAAGAGAATAGAAAACTAAAAACCAGAACTAAAACTTAAAAAATTTCTAACCCTAAATGAAAAACAAATGGTTCTATTTAAAGGACCTAGTTTCCTAATGAAAAATGTCATTTAAACTCTTCCAAACTCTATCTAAATATAGGCTTAAAAGATAAGCTTCTATCTATCCAAACTCTAGCTTAAAATCCACTTTTGATTGGCGGCCACATCATCATGCATGGGTACGCAACAATTGGACATGCCCATGCATCAAAATAACTCTGAAATCTCAAAATCAGCCATGGCCATGCGCATTGGCGTGCGCATGGGCATGTGCTTTGTAACTGTCTCTTCTTCAATTCAGGTATGGGCATGCCACTCCATATATGGGTGTGCGCATGGCCATGTGCCCTGATGCGAGGATAACTTCCAACTTTAAGCTTCAATCTTATCTTTATCTTCAAGTACTATCTCTATCTCTTCTTAAATGCATCCTACAACCATAAACTAAACAAAAATTACCTATTTAACACAAAAGTACTTAAATTAAAATAAAATAACAAAACTAACTAAACAATACATTTCTAAACTTAATATGAAACAAAATAGAGTGCTCAATACATGCATATTTCACACTCATCGAATTCTCCCACACTTGAGCCTTTGTTTGTCCTCAAGTAAAAATAAGAGAACAACATATTTATATAAAGAACCAAAATCATGAGTAGTTTTTAACTTGAGGAACCATCCTAATCTCCCCTTAATACAAAGTTTAAAAATTGAAAGTCAAAGCAATAACTCATAATCAAGAACATAACAATTACTAAGTGAAAAGCACTCCCTCGTTGAATTCATGAAAAAGCATGATTAACAGCCAAGAAAAATGAAAGTGGGCATGAAACACTAATACTCAAGTAGTTCTTTTATTAATAACACTTAAAATGCATGCAATTTATTCTTAGAATTTCCCTATTGTAGTATCCCTTACCTTTCCATATTACTTAATGTGGATACCTCAATAAAGTCCTTTGGATACTCATACCATTTATAGAGCATTGGAGTATATACATGAGTGCGTTTTACGCTCCATCTCACTTAAGGAACTTTTTTTTTTTTAAGTGCCTATACACATATGAGCTGCATGAAATATTAAATTTCTACAAATATCTTTCTCAACTATCAAGCACACTATTTCAATCACTCAATGAAGGAGTAGGCATTAAGTTCATTAAAATTAAAAAATTCTTAATCATAAGTTATTCCTCTAACTTAATAACCTAAACCAAGCATTAAAAGGAGATTAACACACTTACTCAAGAAAAACACACCTAATGATACTAACTCTTAGCACAAATAGGCTCAAAAACTCAAGTGAAAGGTCTTTTATTCAGGCAATAGTAAACTAAAATGCAAAACACAAACTTAGAAAAATAAAAACGGAAAAGTAAAAAAGGAAGGGAAACTCCCCTAGTCAGATGCATTCGAAGATGAAGTCTCTAGAACTATGATCTCAATAGATGGCTCCGTTAATGCCTTAGTTCCTTTGCTTTGAGAGATCAATTGTTTCAGCTCCTTTACTTCAGCCATAAGATTTTCCATCCTTGCATCTCTTAAAGTCTCATAAACTTCAAACTTGGTGATCACATCCATCATCATACTACTAAGCCTTTGATTAGTTTGATTTGACACATCCTCTATCTTCTTTTCGACTCTCTCAATGCTTTCCTTAAATCTCTTCCTTTTTACTGCTTTATTCTTTTTCTTTGCTTTGGCCTTACCATTTTTCTTATTCACCCTTGCATTCTCGTGAGCTACTTGAGGTTTAACATCTTCTTCCTCCTCTTCACTGACGTCATCAAAATTTTCCACCACTTTAGGTTGAGGAACATCTCCATGTCTCAAGGCGGTTTGACGCAGTTGGTAACATCTTCTATTGTCTACCTCCTCTAGCCTTCCCAAATATATGATAATCTCAGCTCTGACCAGAAAATCTTCATCAAATATCTCACGTTCCAATGGTGCAAAAAGGGTGAGTTTCCTTGGTACAAAGTATATGGCCAGGCCCATAATAATATGGCCCATAGACATCAATATTTTTCATCCCCGCATAACATGCCATATAGAACGAAATATAAGATATACACTATTTACCCTACGGTTAGTAGCCATGCACCACATTAAGAATAGTTCATCAGGCATAACCTTTGCACCCTCATTCCTACCACAAATGGTATGTGCTATGAATTTGTGCATCAACAAATATGAGTGACTATAATTAGACTACTAACCATAGTATCTCCATGACTTATTCTATCCCCTTTAGTATTTTCAGCCCAAAACCCAATCATGTTAAATTCGGGGGGATGGTGACAAATACAAATTTCAGTCATGAGATTATAATCAAACTCATATTCTTTTCCAAAGAATCTACATGCAAAAATTTTCTGCTCTTAATCTTTGATTTTCAAAGTGGTGTAGAATTCAATGGTTAATTTAAGAAAAACATCATATTTTACTATTTTTAACTTAAACCAGCCTAGCCTTTTGCACAACACATTCATAAAATCATGCATTCTAATATCTTTCAAGAGTTGATCATCAAAGTATTTAGGCATGTATATGCTTCTTTTGCTAAGAGAACGAAATCTCTTACCTTCTTCATCTGAAAAAATAGGGAAGAAAGCATCATACTTATCTTTGATATCCATTGGCTTAGGTCTTATCTCCATTGGTGCCTTCCCTTTTGTATTGGACCTTCGGCTATTGATGGACATGCTATTTGAACCCATTAGGCAGCAAGAAAATAAATTATAGAGAATAAAGATGTAGAGAATTTAATTAAGAGAAAAGCGTAGAGAATGTAAAAGTTCTGAGAATTAAAACAACCCTCTGTCTATAAATAAAAGAATAAAATTAGAGGTTTACAAGGACTACACAACTCATCTTCTAATCCTATGTGAAAAGATAAATTTTATTAAAAGATAAAAACTCACTATCCTAAAAGAAAAATGACATGTAAATTAAAATCCTAAAAACTAAAAATACTTAAAATAATCTAAAAAAATAAATGAAAAATAACAAAATTAAAATTGAAAATTTTTATTTTTCCTCCCCCATATTGAAATTTTGCAATGTCCGCATTGCATGAAAAATAGAAAAATTTCGGGTATGTGCAAGTGTAGGTCATGCGCCCATGTGCATGGGCGTGCCTACCTTGTGCTTGGCAGCATCACATTAACACACCCATGTGCATGGGCGTGCCTGCTTTGTGCCTGGCGTAGTAAGCACATGCACGCCCATGCATATGGGCGTGCCTGCTTTGGCACAAAATAGGGCAGTTTGACACGCCCAAGCGCATGGGCGTGCCAAACACCTCCAAATGAGCTAAAATTGCAAAAATGAAGTGTGAAAGCATTGAAATTGAAATAAAAACACATTTCACATTAAAAATTTAACCACATTACACAATTACACCAATAAAAAAAGCATAAAACATACAAGAAACTTAAACAAAATACAAGACAAATAAATAACCTAACAAACAACACTTGACTACTCTTCTTCAAGGCTTTAATGGTGATGCCTTGGATCTTGTGGAGGGTAAAGAGGTGGAAAGAAGTTTTATGAGTTGAGATAAGCCATCAAGTTGTGACTTAGCATATTGATGTCTTGACGCATATTAGCCATGTTGGTGTTCATACCATGTGCCAATGAAGTTAGCTCACCAACATTTGCATCAATCACTCCCACTTGCAACACTAGATCATCCATTCTTCGCATTACATCATGGATGTCGTCACTTTCTTCCTCTTCTTCCATTTCTTGTGGTGGTGGAGCATGAACAAGATTGTAACTTCGGGGTCCTTCCCTTGTAACCATACCCATTACTTCCATCATCGGAAGATCAATGAAGAAGTAGAGATGTGTAGGAAGAGAAGGGAAGATGGTGGTGTTTATATAGAAGGAAGTATGGATAAAAAATGAATAAAAATGGGGAATTGAAGAATAGAGAAGGGAAAAAGTAGTCAAAGTGTGGAGATTTCAATGTATTAAAGGTGAGAAGTGTTGGAAATTTGAGAAAATTGAAGAACCCTAGGATTTAGGAAGTGGGAGATGTTAGGAAGATGAAAGGTGTGTGGGAATTTGAAAGATTTTGAAGATGGGCATATTTTTTAAAGGCATCTATGTGGTTTTTGAATAAAAAATTCGACAATGCACATGCCCATGTGCATGGGCGTGTGCCTGTATTGGCCATTTTGGCAATGGCAGACACGGGCATGTGCATGGCCGTACTTGCCTTGCTTCTGTGCTACTCCTAATGCCTCAAACGCATGACCATGCATATGGCCGTGCCTGATTCGACTCATTTTTTCCCTGGTTTGGCATAGCCATGCACATGGACGTGCCAAACCTCAAAATTTCTATTCTAAGCTTACAAATTAAGTCACATGACTATGCAACAAGGTGTGCGACCTCCTTATTTGATTGAAACATAACAAAATCAAGGATTTAAACACACATCATGAAATCACAAGCATTGAATTCCCACATAAATATACACTTACAATACATCACTCCTCTTCTTCAAATCCTTGTCTAGCTAAAGCTTCTTCTCTTCATTCCTACAAAATACAAAGAAATCTTAAAACTCAAAACACACAACAAGAATAACACAAAGAAAATAAAAGTAAAAATAAAAAGAAAAATAAAATCTTGGTTGAGCTCCCAAGAAGCGCTCTTTTAGGTCTATAACCTTATACCATCATGCTCGTCAGAGTGTTGAATCAGCCAAAAAGGCTGATTGGTGAAAGTTCTCCCATATTCCTCCATGGTAGATTTTCAGTCTTTGTCCATTAATTTTGAACTTGTCTCCTTGAGTATTGCAAACTTCCACAGCTCCATAGGGGTAGACATGGCTTACTACAAATGGTCTCGACCACCTACTCTTGAGCTTTCCTGGAAACAATCTAAGTCTGGAGTTGAATAGCAATACTTTGTCTCCTTATTAAAAACTCTTTATCTTCACCTTGGCATCATGCCATTTCTTTATACGTTCTTCGTAAATTCTGGAGTTTTCATATGCCTATTCTCTTATCTCCTCCAATTCACTCAATTGTAAAAGTCTTTTTTCTAAGACTTTTTTGCAATCATAATTCAAAGCCTTGATTGTCCAATAAGCCTTATGCTCAATTTCAACAGGAAGATGACATACTTTTTCATACACCAACCTATATATAGACATTCCAATAGGTTCTTGAAAGCTGTTCGATATGCCCACAAAGCATCATCTAGCTTCCTTGCCCATTCTTTTCTGGAATTACTCACTGTCCTTTTAAGAATCCTCTTCAACTCTCTATTACTTACTTCTACTTGTCCACTTATTTGGGGATGGTATGGAGTGGTTATCTTATGTTTAACCCCAAAATGAGCTAGCAATGCTTTCATTTTTCTGTTAAAGAAATGTATTCTTCCATCACTTATGATAGATCGAGGCATTCCAAACCTAGCAAAGAGTTTGCTTAGGAAATTTACAAACTACTCTTGCATCATTTACTATACAAGCTTGAGCTTCCACCTATTTGGACATGTAATCTACATAAACAAGTATGTACTTGTTTCCATCTGAAACAGGAAATGGCCCCATGAAATCTATACCCCATATGTCAAATATTTCTATATCGAAAATTCCTGATTAGAGTATTTTATCCTTCTTTGAAATGTTACCACTCCTCTGACATGCATCACAACTGAGTACACACTTTCTAGCATCATGAAAGAGAGTAGGCTAATAAAACCCTGCTTCAAGAACTTTTGTAGCAGTTCTTTGTAGACCAAAATGACCACCACTAACTATTTCGTGACAATGCTGCAAAATTGAATTGGTTTCTTTATCTCCTACACATATTCTTATCAAACCATCATTGCATAGCTTCCAAAGATATGGATCATCCCACAGATAATACTTGGAATCATGAATGAGCATATTCCTTTGTTGACTATTGAATCCTTTCAGGAATTTCCCATTAGATACAAAGTTAGCTATATATGCAAACCATGGTGCATATAGACTTTGAATTGCTAACAACATCTCATCTGAAAAAAACTCTTAAATAGGTACTTCTTCCTCATTATCTTCTTGTTCTAGCTCTAATCTTGAGAGATGATCAGCTACTACATTTTCTGATCCCTTCTTGTCTTTAATTTCAATATTGAATTCTTGTAAAAGCAGCACCCATCGTATGAGCCTTGGTTTTGAATCCTTCTTGTTCAAGAGGTATTTCAATGCTGCATGATCTGTATACATAATAACTTTAGAATCAAATAAGTAAGAGCAAAATTTATCAAAGGTAAAAATTACTGGTAGCATCTCCTTCTCAGTTGTGGCATAGTTGAGTTGTGCATCATTCAAGGTTCGGCTTGCATAATAGATGACATGAAGTTTATTCTCCTTCCTTTGGCCAAGTACATCATCTATTGCATGGTCACTTGCATCGCACATTAGTTCAAATGGAAGATTCCAATCTGGCGAAACAACTATAGGAGCTTATATCAATGCTTCCTTCAACCTATCAAAAGCCAATTTACAATCATTAGTAAAATCAAATGAAGCATTTTTCTCAAGTAATTTACAAAGAGGTTTAGAGATTTTTGAAAAATCCTGGATAAACCGCCGATAGAATCGTGCATGGCCTAGGAAACTTCGTATTCCTTTGACATTTGTTGGGTATTGAAGCTTTTCAATGGTCTCCACTTTTGCTTTGTCCACTTCAATACCTTTGTGCTGAAATTTATGCCCAAGGACGATTCCTTCCTCTACCATAAAATGACATTTCTCCCAATTTAGCACCAAATTTATTTCTTCACACCGTGTAAGAACTTGCTCCAAATTCTCCAAACATCTTTCAAATGAGCTTCCATAGACTGAAAAGTCATCCATGAACACATTCGTAATTTCTTCTACCAAATCTGAGAATATAGCCATTATGCACCTTTGAAAGGTTGCTGGAGTATTACACAATCCAAATGGCATTCTTCTATAAGTAAATGTACCATAAGGACATGTGAATGTCATTTTCTCTTGATCTTCTGGAGTAATTGCTATTTGATTATAGCCCGAATAACAATCTAAGAAATAGTAGAAGGCATGTTATACTATCCTCTCCAACATCTGATCAATAAATGGTAGTGGAAAGTGGTCCTTTCTAATAGCTAAATTCAGCTTCTTGTAGTCAATGCACACTCTCCATCCAGTCACTACTCTTGTAGAGATCTGCTTACCTTCTTTATTTTCCACTACAGTCATTCCTCCTTTCTTTGGTACACACTAGATAGGACTTACCCATGAACTATCTGAGATTGGGTAAATAATTCCAACATCTAGTAGATTAACCACCTCTTTCTTCACCACCTCTTACATGTTTGGATTTAGCCTCCTCTGCCTTTCAATGGTTGGCTTGAATCCATCTTCCATTAGGATTTTGTGCATGCAATAAGATGGACTTATCCCTCTTATATCCGATATTTGCCAACCAATTGCTCTTATTCTCCTCTTAAGCATCCTTACAAAAAAGTCTTCTTAGTTCTGGGTGAGCTTAGATGATACAATCATAGGTAAAGTTTGATTTTCTCCAAGAAAAGTGTTTGGTTTTAAATCTACATTTGGTGGTTTTATGTTTGATGGTGGTGTAGGCTCAGTGTTTGGTAATTGAATTTGGGAACAATGAATTTGGTGTTTAAGGTAATCATAATCCTAAGGGGATTATACCTGCATACACTTCTCAATATACTCCAATTCATCACATTTTTCCAACCTCCTTCATTTGACTTCAATCACACATTCATCCAAAATATCAACTCTAAAGCACAAATCACTTTCAGAAGAATGTTTTATACCTTGATAGATGTTGAACTTACAGCTTTCCTCATCTACTCTTAGAGTCAAAGTTCCATCATAAACATCAATGATTGCCTTGGCAATGTAGAGGAAAGGTATACCAAGGATTAATGGAACATCTTTATCTTCCTCAAAGTTAAGAACGACAAAGTCCACTAGAAAAATGAATTTTCTAGCCCTTACAAGCACATCTTCTACTATTCCTTCTGGTTCCTTCACTGTCCTATTTGCCAGTTGTAGACGAATATTTATTGGTCTTGCTTCTCCAAGTCCCAATTTTTTATAAATAGACAACGGCATAAGATTAATAGAAGGACCTAAATCACACAAAGATTTTTTAAATGATAAATTCCCAACAGAACATGGAATAGTAAGACTCCCTGGTTGCTTCTTTTTTAAAGGAAGTTTATTTGAGATGATGGCACTGTACTCCTTTGTGAGTATGACTGTCTCAAACTCCTGTAACTTCTTTTTGTTAGAAATCAACTCCTTTAAGAACTTTGCATATTTTGGCATCTGAGCTAGACATTCCACAAAAGGCATGTTGATGTAGAGAGTCTTAAATCTTTTTAAAAATTTTGCAAACTGCTGGTCATACTCCTTTTTCTTTAACCTTTGCGGATATGGTACTGGAGGTTTATAAAGTAGAATTGGTGGTGGCTTTGTTTTTTCTTTATTCTCCTCCTTCACTTCTGGCTCTTTTAGTGTCTCACTTCTTTCATCTTTCTATTCCTTCTCTATTTCATTCTTCTTTTCTTCATACTCCATTGTTGCTTTAGGGGTTTGGATCTCTGTACCGGTTCTCAAGGTGATAGCCTTTACTTGATCCTTTGGATTCTTTTCCGTATTGCTCGGCAATGCATCTTGATTCCTTGTTGATAAGAAATTTGCTAGTTGCCCCATTTTCACTTCTAGATTGTGAATAGAAGAAGAGTGATTTCGGATCATTTGCTCCATCCTCTTTTGAGCTTCATCTTGCTGGTTCATCTTTATTAACATTACATCTATGAATTTTTCCATCTTGCTCTCCATTGAAGTTCCAGAGGATGAACCTTTGTCTTGATGAAATTGAGATTGAGGTTGAGATTGTTGTGCATTCTGACCTCCAAATCCTAGTGGTGCTTGTGGTCTCCACTAGTTATTTCCTTAATTTCCCCAAGAGAAGTTTGGATGATTCCTCCAACTTGGATTATAGGTATTACCATAGACTTAGTTTTGAGGTCCTTTGAATTTGCCCACGTAGTTGACACCTTCCATAGTCATCCCTTGCATCATTTGACATTCGATTGTAGGATGACCTCTTTGGCATAGTTCACATGAGGAAGACAGTGTAGACACTGCATTCACATTCACCTTGTCCATCTTTTTTGTCAGAGCATCAAGCTTTGCATTCAGCATGGCTAAACTGTCCACTTCAATGGCTCCAGCCTTCTTTGTAATGGTCCTCTCATTAGACCACAAACTTTGTGTATTGGCCATTTCTTCAAAGAGATCCAAGGCATCTTCAGGTATCTTTGACATGATAGTACCTCCAGCTACTGCATCAATGTTAACTCTAACCGCATGATTGACTCCTTTGTAGAATGATTGCACCAAGTCCCATGTAGGAATCAATTGAGGTGGACACTGCTTCTGAAGGTCTTTGAATCTTTCCCAATGGGTATTAAACCCCGCAGGACACTGAACTTTGATTAAATTTTAAAATGGATACCCAATTTTAATTTGTTCCTTTTAAATCACTGAACTTTGATTAAATTTCAAAACGGGTACCTAATTTCAATTTGTTTCTTTTAAATCGCCTAACATCAATTTTATTTCACAGAGGATACCTGCTGAAATTACTAAGTATTACGTACAATAAATAAATAAATTATTTGATTATAATTTTGTAATTTGACATGAAAAATAGGCGTGACGTGGTGAATCGATGGAAAATATTCTTTCTCCATTCACCATGTCAGCAAAATACCCTTTAATTCTAGTAGGTATCCTCTGTGAAATAAAATTGATGTTATGTGATTTTTAAAAAAAAATTG
>CATIWO010365455.1:0-11687 GCA_949673435.1 Macaranga tanarius | reverse complement strand
TTTGACTCGGCAAGGATTGTACTTCCACTCGGCAAGGACTACACTTTGAGTCGGCAAGCATAGTTGAGTCGGCAAGGATATTTACAGGCACGACTCGGCAAATCCACAGGCATGAGTCGGCAACCCTACAAGCATGAGTCGATAACTTTTACATTTTGATAACAAAACATATTTCCATGCATACAACGTATAAAATCACCTACAAAAACACAAAATAAACACAAAGACAAACAAATTAATAAAATAAATAATATAATATAAAAAATTAAACAAACAAAGATAAAAACTAACAAAATAAAGACATGATTATGCTAAAAGAGTAAGTTATTTTGTATTATAACAAGGATAAAGGAGAGATAAATTATTTTTTGAAAGCCAAAAATTAGTTTTTGCACAAAAATACTTTTTGAAAGATAAAATGTATCTTGCCAAAAATAATATTTACCATATGTTCAAAATTGTAAAATATGGTTTTGTAAAAATTTAAATCTTTAGTTGGTAACTTTTCTCATTAAGCTTTTGTTGTAAAATGGTCCACTTGTGAACAAAATTACTTTTTATTTTCACCAAAATCATTTTTGCACAAAAATGGAAAACTTTTACATGTGATCTTTGAAGACACCATTGTGCCAGTCTAATTTTGACAATTTGACTCTGAAATTTTCAAAGCACTTTGGCAGAAGGTTGATCTCTGCTGAGAAGCCGATTTTAACTCTGAACCAAATAAAAGAATTTTGTCACTCTTCACATGTTGGCACTTCACATATTTGTCTTTGCATGGATTACAACAATAATTGAATTTTAGAAAAGTAGGGCAACCTCATTTGTGTAGTCATATATATTCATCTCTTTTCCAATTTGCATTACAATGTTTTATTATGAAAATTATTATTGTTGGTTTTGGTTGAGAGTTTTCAAAATGTTTTTGTGCTTCTTTGAGTGATATTTCTCTCTCCCAAATCCATAGAGCTTCAATTGTATTGTCTTATCTTTGTGAGATACACAAACACACAACCTTCAAGCCACCGAGATTTGTTTTTGAAAGGCACCATTAAGAGGAATGAGTGCATAGTTGCTGGAGCCAGCTAAAACCAGTACTTGTATGCAGTTGTTAGAGCTGTTGGGAAAATCAGTGCGGGATTAGTTACTGGAGCTAACAAAACTAGTGTGGGCAGCAGCTTAGGAAAGAGTAGTACTAAGACTGTAAATGGTTTATCTCTTACCATTGAAAAGAGATCATTTTAAGAGTGAAAAATCTCAAGAATATTTTCTTGGGGAGTGGTTGTAGGCAAGAGGTGTCGAACCACGATAAATCTTTTGTATTATATTATATTCTCTTTTGAATATATTTTGGATGATTGTGATGCTTGATAAACTTGTTTGCTCTTTCTTAAAGTCATCCAACTCGAGTCAAAGTTAAGTTTTTCTGATCTCATAATATTTTCAACATCCTGTCAGTTCAATCATTTTAGTTCTCTGATTTCACTGTACCAGTTTTTAAAATCAGCTTGAATTTCCATAAAAGTTTTTAAAATCTCAATTCACCCCCCTCTTGAACAGCCTCTAAGACCTAAAAATTAATATCAGAGTAGGAATTTCTTACTAATAGATCTATATGGCTGTAAGCTTAAGTGCTCTTCCTAGTGCTTCCGGACTACCCAAAGGGAATTTCATTTCTAGACCACTACTTTTCACTGGAACTAATTATGAATACTGAAAAAATAGAATGAAAAATTTTATTCAAGCTGTTGATATTGATTGCTGGAAAATTATTCTTAAAGGACTTTCTATTCCTACTAAGAAAGATGTTGATGGAAATGAGCTTCTTATTCCTAAATTAGAATATTCTGAAGCTCATTGAAAATTAGTCCAGCTAAATACAAAATCTCTTAACATGCTTCATTGTGCTCTTAATATAAATGAGTATAATAGGATCTCAACATGCACTTCAGCTAAATAAGTGTGAGACAAGCTTGAGATAATTTATGAGGGAACAAATCAGGTTAAAGAGTCCAAAATTAATCTGCTATGGAGGGAATACGAGCTATTCTTCATGAAAGCTGATGAAACCATTTCCTTAATGAACTCCCGATTCAATTAAATTGTCAATGCATTGAAGAATCTTGGAAGAAATCTCTCTGAAGAATAAATGGTAAAGAAGATTCTCAGATCCTTACTAGAGAAATGGGAAACTAAAGTGACAGTTCTCTGTGAAGCTAAAGATCTGTGAAACTACTCGTATGACGAGCTAATCAGATCTTTACTTACTTATGAGATGATGATGAAGAAAAAATCTAAGGACACCTCCACAGAGAAGAAAAAGAGAGGAGACATTGCCTTGAAGATGGAATCAAGCTCATACAACTCAACCAGCTCCGAAGATAAGGAAGTGGCGCTAATCATAAGAAGATTCAAGAGAATGTTCAAAAAAGGTGGAAAAACATACCAGAGAAATATGAAGAAAATGTTCAAGCCAAACTCAGAGTTTCAAACCAAGAAGGAATCCTCTAAAATCATTTGCTTTGAATGCAATAAACTGGGACATTTGCGAACTAATTGTCCTAAGCTAAAAAAGAAGATAAAGAAAGAAAAATCCAAAAAAGCAATGGTTGTAACCTGGAGTGACAGTGATGACACCAGCTCCAGTAATGATGATGACTCTAAAGATTTTGTAAACTTATGTTTGATGGCTTTAGAGTCAAATGACACCAGCAAAGCTAATGATAATTAACATTCTGAGACTAATGATGCTAATCTTTCTAACAGTTCATCCTTTGAGGTAAAATCTTCTGATCTAATCTCTTATGATGAACTTGAGTGTGCCTTTGGTAAATTATATAAGGAATTCAAAGCCTTAACTAAAAAATATAGTTCACTTAAGAAAGAGATCAAGGTGTTGAAATCCGGAAAAGAAATATACATGTGTGATATCACAAATGCTGATTTTATTAAACTTAAAGAGAAAGAAATGCATGCTTAAGATCTATATGCCGAAGCTTCTAAGAAGCTGGACCTTGCTGTTTCTGAAGTTGATTCCTTAAAAAAGGAACTTGAAACTACTTTCAATGTAAATCTAGTTCTCTTACAAGAGAATGAAGAATTACAAAAGCAAACAGATAGTCTCACTAAAGATCTAGAGAAACTTACCAAGGGAAAACAAAACCTTGATGCTCTCTGAGGAAATCAACTCTTCTCAAATGGAAAATAAGAATTAGGTTATAAGAATGTTGCTAAAACTAAAAAGTATGAGAACTATTTTGTTAAAGCATCATCTTTATTATAATCTTATGCTACATGCTTTTATTGCAATCATTCTGGTCATATTATGAAATTTTATGCTTACAAGAAAAATATTTCAAAGGCTAATTTTATTTGGGTACCAAACAGACTTCTGAAGCTAACCTGAAAGGACCTAATTTAGTTTGGGTACCTAAAGCTAAGTAATTTCGTGCAGGTTTGCCTAAAGAGTAAGCAAGTGCAAAATAAGTAGTACGCATATGACGGGTAACAAGTCAAGGTTCACCCATTTAGAGCTAAAGGACAAAGGAATAGTTAGTTTTGGAGATAACAGTAAGGCTAAAATAATCATCTTAGAAATTATTAAATCAAGGCCATTAATCGAAGATGTTTCTCTTATGAAAGGTTTGAAATTTAACTTACTAAGTGTAAGTCAATTGTGTGATAAAAGCATGAGAGTGATTTTTGAACCTACACATTATGAAGTTCAAAGTTTGCATGATAATGACATCTTGTTTATTGGTAGTAGGAATGAGAATGTATATCTAGTTGATCTTAATAGCCTAAACAACTCTGATATGTGCTTAGCTTCTCTTAATAATAATAGTTGGTTGTGGCATAGAAGATTAGGCCATGTAGGCATGAAACAGATTTCCAAGCTAGTCACACATGAGCTTGTTAGAGGTTTACCTAAGCTAAAATTTAAAAAAGATGATGTATGTGATGTTTGCCAAATGGGTAAACAAACTAGGTCTTCCTTTAAATTTAAAGGCATGATTTCCACTTCCAGATCTCTTGAACTTTTACACTTTGATTTATTTTAACCCATTTTCTCATATAACTTAGGAGGTAAATCTTATGCTTTTATTATTGTTAATAATTATTCAAAGTTTATCTGGACCCTCTTCCTAACTCATAAGGATGAGGCATTTGATAAGTTTATTCATCTTTATAAGAAAATCCAAAATGAAAAAGTAGTTAACGTTGTGTCAATTCAAAGCGATCATAGTAGAGAATTTGACAATAAATCCTTTGAAAATTTCTACAATGAACATGGGATCAAGCATAACTTCTCAGCCCCAAAAACACCTCAGCAAAATTGAGTAGTTGAAAGAAAGAATCAGACTCTTTAAGAAGTAGCTCAAACCATGATTCATGAAGCTAATTTGCCAAAATACTTATGGGCTGAACAAATACAGCTTGCTACATCTTGAATAAAGCATTGGTAAGATCTTCCTTGAAAAAGACCCCATATGAACTGTGGAAAGGTAAAAAACCTAATATAGGCTATTTTAAAGTTTTTAGGTGCAAATGCTTTGTTCACAATAATAACAAGAATTAGCTTGGTAAATTTGATGTTAAAACTGATGAGGCTATCTTTCTAGGCTATTTTGAGCATAGTAAAGCATATAGAGTCTTCAACAAAAGAATTCTTATTGGTGAAGAATCTATTCATGTAGTTTTTAAGGAATCTAACCAATCTCTACCTAGTATAGATGTTGATGATATTTTTGTAGGTATTGAGTCACCCTCCAATAATGAGAAAGAAAATCATCAGGACCAAGTGCATAAGGATGTTCATAATCAGGTTGAGTCCACAGATCAGACAATTCAGCTTGAGGACAGTTAAAAAATTCATTAAGCTATGCCCTAGAGAAATCAGCTTGATGAACCCCAAAGTGAATTACCAAAGGAATAAAGATATCATAAACATCATTCCAAGGAGAACCTTTTATCGAATCCCAATGAGAAAATGATGACTAGGGGAGAGCTTAGAAGGTTGTTAGAAAATGTAGCATTTATTTCTCAAATAGAACCCAAATCAATTGATGAAGCTCAACAAGATGAAAATTTGCTTATGGCAATACAAGAGAAACTGAATCAGTTTGAAAGAAATCAGGTTTGGAAACTTGTACCAAGACCCAAGGATCACTCTATCATTAGAACAAAATGGGTATTCAGAAATAAGCTTGATGAGCATGGAAATATGGTTAGGAACAAAGCAAGACTAGTTACTCAATGTTACAACCAAGAGGAAGGAATCAACTTTGATGAGACATTGCAAGGATTGAAGCAATTAGAATGCTTTGTGCTTTTTCTTGCTACAAGAACTTTATGCTCTATCAAATGGACATGAAAAGTGCATTCTTGAATGGGTTCTTGAATGAGGAAGTCTATGCGAAATAGCCTCCTAGTTTTGAGGATTGCTACAAACATAATTTTGTGTTCAAGCTAACTAAAGCTTTGTTTGGTCTTAAGCAAGCTTCCAAAGCTTGGTATGAGAGATTGAGCAAGTTTTTGCTGGAAAATGGATTCAAAAGAGGAAAGGTGGACACAACTTTATTCATAAAAAACCAGCTTGAGGATATTTTGATAGTCCAAGTGTATGTTAATAATATAGTGTTTGTCTCAACAAATGATGAGCTAAGCAAAAGCTTTTGAGAAATCATGAGAAGTAAGTTTGAAATGAGCATGATAGGGAAATTAAACTTCTTCTTTAGACTTCAAATAAAATAATGCAAAGATGAGATTTTCATAAATCAGTCCAAGTGCACCAGAGAGCTGCTGAAGAAGTTCAAGATGGATCAAGCTAAGACAGCTAAAACTCCCATGAGCACCACAATCAAGCTAGAAAATGATGAAAAAGGTAAAAGTGTTGATAGCAAGATGTTTAGAGGTATGATTGTCTCACTCTTGTACCTAACAGCAAGTAGGCCTAATATTCACGTTAGTGTTTGCCTTTGTGCCCATTTCTAAGCTGATCCTAAGGAATCACATTTATTAGCTTTGAAATGAATTTTTAAGTACCTTGTGGGAACTAAAGACTTAGGTCTATGGTACCCTAAAGGCACTTCATTTAATCTTTTTGGATATAGTGATGCTGATTTTGCAGGTAGTAAAGTTGATAGAAAGAGTACTTCAAGTACATGCCAGTTCCTTGGAGCTAATCTGGTATCCTGGTTCAGCAAGAAACAAACATCAATAGCTCTCTCTACTGCTGAAGCTGAATACATTTCAGCTGGAAGTTGTGTAGCTCAAATACTCTAGATCAAACAAGAGCCTAAAGATTTTGGCTTGAGGTATAAACATATTCCTATTATGTGTGACAATACAAGTGCCATTAATTTGTCTAAAAATCTTGTATTACACTCTAGAACTAAGCAGATAGAGATTAGAAATCACTTTATTAGAGATCATGTTCAAAAAGGGGACATTGAGCTGGTATTTGTGCCTACTAAAAATCAGCTTGCAGACATTTTTACAAAGCCTTTGGAAGAAGATCAATTTTAAAAAATTCGTAGAGAACTTGGTCTGATGAAATTTGAGCCTGCATAAATTAGTTTTTTTTTTCATTTTATTTTTTTTTATTTGCACATTTTTTTAATTTCATTTACATCTTTTATCCATATGCATTCTCATTTTAATTTATAATTTTTATTTTGTGAGCACTCCATGTTTATTATATATCTATTTTCACTCTTAGTTTTATTTTTTTTACTTTTATTTTATTTTTTTATGTTAACCTTATTGTGTGAATCTTTTTATTTTTGTTTGGCTCCTCTCTGATCACTTTGTAATTTTTTTATTGAAAAGATGTTATCTTGTAGTTTTGGATTTAATTTTTGAATATGGATAAAATAATTTTTTATTGGTTGGATATATCAAGGTTGTTGAGTTTTTAATTTTTGAATGACCTCTCTTTGATAATTTTGCTGTTGTTCACGTAGTTCTCTACTCAATTGATATGCTTTAGCCTTATCCTATAAGCTTCCTCTACTTTATAGGGTAAAGGTCCAACTTTCTCTAAAATGGTAAATCTTCTAGACTTAAACTTGCATGTATTGATAAGAGAACCTACTTAAATAGCTAATTGTGAATATCAATTAAACTAGACCCATTGGGACTTGTCCATGGACCGATTTTCTAAGGCATCTCTATCAAACAAAAATCCAAAAAGCCAATCTCCTTTTTGAACTCAAATTTCAATCCACTTTTGACTTAACCTTTTTTTTAAATATACTTCATCTTCTTCCCTTTGTTCTACCGATACCCACTTCACAACCATAACACCTTAACCTTCATCTCTCATACCATCAAACCAAAAGCTCACAATAATAGGAAAAGAAAAGAAGAGAATTCATTAGTCAAGCTCCGACAGCATCGAAAGGGAGAAAAAGAAAATTAAGAAGGAACTGAGAGGAGAAAAGAAAGTGCAATCGAAGAAGGAGGAGAAGAAGCCGATCAAGGGAGTTGAGTTAAAAAGCTCAAGCAATAAAATTATTCCTCCTCAGTTTATCGACTGGACATACTTCAAATCTAAAGACTTTCCTTTTCGAGAGTGGTTTGAGGTGCAAAAATGGGTCGATTTTATGAAAATCAAAACAGTGGTATATAAAAGGGTAGTGAGATAGTTTTATGGATCTATCAAGGCCATCGGTAATGGAAAGATCAAAGTGACACTCAATGGCAAGAACTACACCATTATACTGGATGATATGACTCGGGCGTATAAAGTACCAAACAAGGGCTCAAAGATTTCTAAGAAAGTTAATGTGAAGAAACTTGAGGATTACAATGAAAAGAGGTTTAAGCGCAAGGTGACAGAAAACCCAGCTCTGGTCAAGAATGACACTGTGAGTTCGGCTACACTTCAAACTAATTTGAGGATTGCCCACAAGTTTCTCACTCACTTCATCGCTCCTAAAGCTGGCAGTTATGACTATGTAAGTAGTTTTGAGCTTTGTCTAATGTGGCACCTTACAAGCTCTAGGAGGTTTAATTTGTGTTACCTTATGATGGGCTTTATGACTAGCGTCACAAAAGCGAAGGGGCTGCCGTATGCTATGTTGTTGACTCCTTTGTTTGAGCACTTACATGCGAGTCTTGAAGATGAAATCTATATGCATGTTGGTAATTCTGAGAAAATATCGAAGTCGTTTATGTTGAAAATAAAATGAGTTAAGGCAAAGAAGAAGAAGGGTGCCAGTTCTGAAACCGGCAGTGCTAAAATTAGCTTGTCAAAGTCTACTTCTCATTTTGACAGTGGCAATAGTGCACAGGAAGAGTCTTCTGACTCTGGCAATGTCAAACGAGCTGATAATAGTGACTCACACCAGTCTCCTAAAAGCTTGCCTAGTTCTGAAAGTAGCTCACAAAAGCTTAAGAAGAAGGCAGCTTCAAAACGAAAAGAGCTTTGAAAGGATAGTGATTCAGATGGTGTCAGGAAATAGGAAGCTAAGAATGCTAAACCAAGTATAGGGAAAGGAAAGCAAGTGATCACTGATGAATTGGATCTTAACTTCACAGCTGAAAATGAACCAAGTAAGCAGATTGGCGAGCTGGTAGCATTAACTTCACAGACCCAGGCCAAGTCTCTGCCTCAACAGATGCCTGAGCTGATACCTCTTTTTACCAGCTGGTTTGATAAGTTCATCAAGCATTGTCAGGCTAACTTTAACGAGTTCTTAAAGAAAATTAACAAGGAAGCTGTTACCTCTAAGCCTACTGACCCACAGAGAGCTGATCTGTCTATAGACAGATCGGTTCCAGAGCCCCAGCTTCTAGTCCAATACACTCAACCACCAGTTTCACAGACCCATTCCTCACCCAAGCCAACCTCATCCAAGCTACCACATCCTCCTAAGAGAATTACCGGGGCCAGTTCCATTCTTCGCACAAAACCTGTTCAGCATGGGGAACCCCGGTACAGTGGACAAACCTGAGGAGGTTTGGCTTATTGATTTCTGCTTTTAGCTACTAGCTTAGGACTCTTATTCGTGTTTTGCATGTTTTAAATTTAGTTACTTATTTATTTTATGGTTGTGTTGAACTTTTATCTACTTGTGATCTTTCCCCCTTCGTTTTATTTTGCTATGCTTTTTGGTGGATGACAAAAGGGGGAGTAGGACTTAGTTAGTTGTTGTTCTTGTCATTATTTCGTTATTATTTTTCTTTTTTTTATTCGTTATTAGTTATTGTTCTCTATTTTTTTTCTAGTTATCTTATTTTGTTCTTAGTTATTGCTCTTGTTATTGCTCGTTATTATTTTTCTTTTCGTTGTTCTTCTCTAATTCTCTATGCTATTCTTACTATCGTATTTTTTTGTCTTTATTAATATTGTGATCATGCTATTGTCTGAACTGTTTGCCTCACGCTCTAATTATTCAGCTTGGAACTTGTCAGTATAATCATAAACTAGTCACAACTATCCTTGATATACTCAATCCAATTTAAAAATTAGCTTGCCGTATTCAAACATAAAATTCGGTAACTTCTTTTTAGCATTTTTTTCATCTAGAAATAATTAGCAATGTATTCAGGGGAAGCAATTTTTTTTAGCACAAATTAAGGGGGAGTTTTCAATTTTAAATTGTTCTTCATTTTTTTCGCATACCATAACATTCATCATCACATGATCATTTTCATTACTTGCTTTATATTTATTGAAAATATTTATCAAAGTGTTTGTCATTACCAAAAAGGGGGAGATTGTTGACCTCAAGGTTACAATCTCTAATTTTAATAATGACAAAGTTTGATAAATATTTATGGACTAATGGATTTTTACAAGTGATGGTATCAAAAGGGGCTAACAAGTTTAAGGTTTAAGACTTTGTGTGCAATCATGCCCAATTGTAGTGTTGGAAGCCTAAGCTAGGAGATGTAAAAGCCCATGAAGAAGGAAGAAGGGCATCTTGGCCATTTAAGAAAATTTATGAGGATAAAGGAGAGATCAATTATTTATTGAAAGCCAAAAATTGGTTTTTGCACAAAAATTACAAAAATACTTTTTGAAAGACAAAATATATCTTACCAAAAATAATTTTCACCATATGCTCAAAATTGCAAAATTTATTTTTGTGAAAATTTGAATCTTTAGTTGGTAACTTTCCTCATTAAGCTTTTTAAGCTTTTGTTGTAAAATGGTCCATATGTAAACAAAATTGCTTTTTTATTTTTGCTAAGATCATTTTTGCACCAAAATGGAAAACTTTTACATGTGATCTTTGAAGACACCATTGTGCCAGTCTAATTTTAGCAATTTGACTCTGAAATTTTCAGAGCACTTTGGCAGAAAGGCTGATCTTTGCTGAGAAGCCGATTTTAACTTTGAACCAAGCAAAAAATTTTTGTCACTCTTCACATATTGATACTTCACATGTTTCTCTTTGCATTACAACAACAATTGACTTTGGAAAAGTAGGGCAACCTTATTTGTGTAGTCATATATATTCATCTCTTTTCCAATTTGTATTGCAAGGTTTTATTGTGAAAATTGTTGCTGTTGGTTTTAGTTGAGAGCTTTCAAAATGGTTTTGTGCTTCCTTGAGTGATATTTCTCTCTCTCAAATCCATAGAGCTTCAATTGTATTATCTTGTCTTTGTGAGAGATACAAACACATAACCTTCAAGCCACGAAGATTTATTTTTGAAAGGCACCATTGAGAGGAATGAGTGCATAGTTACTGGAGCTAGCTAAAACTAGTACTTGTATGTAGTTGCTGAAGCTGTTGGGAAAACCAGTGCGGGATTAGTTGCTGGAGCTAACAAAACCAGTGTGGGCAGTAGCTTAGGAAAAGGTAGTACTAAGGCTATAAATGGTTTCTCTTACCATTGAAAAGAGATCATTTTAAGAGTGAAAAATCTCAAGGATGTATTCTTAGGGAGTGGATGTAGGCAAGAGGTGCCGAACCATAATAAATCTTTTGTGTTATATACTCTTTTAAATCTATTTTTAATGATTGTGATGCTTGATAAACTTGTTTGCTCTTTCTTAAAGTCATCCAACTCGAGTCAAAGTTAAGTTTTTCTGATCTCATAAAGTTTTCAACATCCTGTCAGTTCAATCATTTTAGCTCTCTGATTTCACTGTACCAGTTTTCAAAATCAGCTTGAATTTCAGTAAAAGTTTTTAGAATCTCAATTCACCCCCCTTCTTAAGCAGCCTCTAGGACCTAACAGTTATAATTAAATATGATCAAGTTTTAAATAGATAATAATGTTGCTGAATAAATATGGTGTTAAAAAACTTGTTATGAGAACAACAGCAGAAAAGTATCGTATTATTATATAAAATCTAGTTTATTAATAAAGGGAAATATATGTATATAACAAAAATTTCTAAAGTCAAACTATACAAGTTTAACAAATGATAATACTTTAAGTTATAAATCATTATCATATAGAAACAATATAACATAACTCTATCCAAATATTTTCGTTTTTTCTCTTATTATATATATTACTTATGTCAGAGTAATTAATTGAATTTAAATTAAATCAAATAGTGCAGAAGAGTTGATACAATGTTTTATTAGAAAAAATTAAAATTATAAGAGTTGAAGTTATCTAAAATCTTTCAATAACATCAGTTGAATCATTATATTCTTATTTTTCTAATTAAAGTGTCCTATATATTTATAAAATTAGAATTTTCTACAATATTATTC
>CATIWO010365446.1:0-15856 GCA_949673435.1 Macaranga tanarius | reverse complement strand
AAGGGGTAGTTGAGGATGTGTTAGTGCAGGTTGATGGCCTAGTGTTTCCTGTGGATTTTTATGTGGTGGATATGGGTGATGATACTTCCCTTAATCCTGCATTAATTATATTAGGGAGGCCATTTTTGAGGACTGCTAGAGCAATTGTTGACTATCATAAGAGTACTTTGACAATAGAATTTGATGGTGAAAAAATTCAATTTAATATTTATGAGGCCATGAAATACCCTAATGAATATCATTCTGTGTTTTCAATTGATGTTGTTGACTCTTTAGCGCATGAAGTTTTTAATTTGACAAGCAGAGATGATTTAGATGTTGCAATTGCCAACCATCTCCAGTTAGAAAAAGAAGAAAAAATTAAGCTAAATGAGGAGTTGAAAGAGACTGTGGCTGCTTTACATTCTTTGCTAGTGATTTCAGATAAGTTTGCAGTTTCATCTATTCAGCTACTCAATACTTACAAGAAACTTTTACCTTCTATTGTGCAGGCCCCTGCTTATATTTTAGATTCTAATAAGAGCTTGTTCATTAGAATAAGAATTAAGGGGAATTTCAGGTAATAGAGCTTAGTATTACCTAGAATTGATAGTTTTTTGGGAAGGGAAGAAGTTATTGTTATTGATTGAACCTGTCACTTGTAGGGTGAAATTGAACCAAGAACTGAGGTGTTATTCATTGTATTTATTTCAATTTGATTTAATTTAGTTCAATATGGAATTTAAACCCCCCCTTTCCTTTTCTTTTCATTTTCCATAATCAATTTTTAATTAGGATTTATTTAGAATTAGAGTTGTTGATTAAATTAATTAAAATTTGGCTACACTTCTCTGTGGAATCGACCTCTACCTATCCTATCTACAGTTTTGTAATTAGTATATTTAGAGTTATTAATTTTGGTGTCTTCGACGTGCATCGTAGATCTTATACACTTGCATTTTCTTTCGTTTGCTTCAGTTGCTTTAGAACTATATCTTCATCTACTTTTTTATCTATCTTATGTTTACCTTTATTTTTCTTAGAAGATTCACCTTTTTTAGGCATTATAGAATCAAGATAGTAATTTCCACTCTTTGTAACATGATTAACACTGTTATCTTCTTTATCTCTGCTCAAAATCTCCTATATCTTTATAAGCTCCTGAGTAAGGAAATTAAAACCTTTATCTTTTTCCTATAAGTTATCATTCATTAGATAGTTAGAAAAGTATTCAGTAGTACCTTTATCAACAAACACATCTCCCCAACTAGTCAAAATAATATCCTCAAAAGGAATATCTAATGACAGAGGCTTAGTATACTTGACTAAGAAAATATTCTTTCCAGATAGCTCACCTAAAGTATCCCATACTACTTCCTGAACATTAGGTTGCTCTTTGAACTGCCAATCTTCAGGAGCTACTTCTTCAAAAGGTATATAAACAATAAGAGTTGTATAAGTCACTAGCTCATCCATCACAAAGGTCTCCCAATAACCAGATCATCACTGATTATCATTTATTTTAACTTCACCACTTTACTTTGACTATTTCAGGTTAGGAACCTTGCCTTGGTTAATTAGGGTTTGGACTGTATGCCAAAACTTATAACATATATTAGTGTTATGTCCAAGCTACTGGTGATACTTATAGAATTCATTAGACTTATGACTAGGTGATAATACTTTTGGCAATGACCTTAGATTGAATGGCTTAAACATTCCACTTTTAGCCAGCTTCTCAAATACCTTAGAGAGTGGTATTGAAAATTTGGAGAACTATTTTAGAGGTTTTATATTGGCAACTATTGATGATAAAGTTATAACCTCAAGTGCATAGGCTGCTTGTGTTCCCTTCTTTTGGACTTGAGTTGGCTTTCTGAACCTGGCAATCCTCTCAACCTAAACCCCAACATAATATAAATCAGCAAATGATCTCATGCTCATAACCCTATTTCTTGTTGGATACTGTCTTATGAATTTTCCTAAACAATTCTTACTTGATCAATCTCATTCGGGTGGTTCCTCATACAAGCAGTTTTCTATCTAGATTTAGTGATGAAGTTAACAAAAGATTCATTATACCTTTGAGTTAAACTTTGAATTTTTAATAGAGATACTTCAATCTGGGTATTATAAGAGTATTGCTTAAGAAACTAGTTCACCATTTCCTTCTAACTTTCGTTAATGGTATTATCAAGACGTAGATACCATATGAGAGTAGACCCTTGAAAAGAGAATGAAAATAACCCCTAAATATAGTCATTATTCAAACCTAAAATTGTAGACATCATAGCCTTGAAGTGTTGAAGATGCAACTTAGGATCCCCTACTCTAAAAAACTTAGATAGTTTTGGCATGTTAAACTTTGGTGGCAAGTTTAGGTTACCAAAGGTACACAATTTATCTATATCAAACCTAAATGCAGCTTGCTTCAATTGAGTTTGCAACTTTTACAACTATTTAGTAATCTGAGAGTACTCCTCCATCATAGCCTTCTTATCATCACTTACTACATATTTAATTTCTATAAGAGCTTTAGACTTAGCTTTCTGAGCTTCATAAGCCTTAATCTGGTCATCAATTAAAGGCGGGTCATCCATAATAACTACTTCTAGATCATTGTGAGGGTTATATCCGCCTTGAGTGGGGGAGGTAGAATAACCTTGTACGATGGTCTTAAAGTCTGATCACCAGCTTACTTAGCAGCTTGTAGTAATTGTCCTAAATTATTTTGAATGTATAAGGAAACTCTATCATTAACCAACTTGTTAACTTCTTCCATCCTAATGTGTTTTGATGCTTTTTTTATGGCAAAATTAACTAGTCTTCAACCTTCTCTTCTCCATCTAGACTTTAGTTTTGAGTTACTACCAGGATTTCCTATGATGGCTACAATCATAAGGGTTAGTATGTATATATGGGCATATGTATGCATGTATGTATATGTGCATGAATGCAACATAATATAAATAGGGCAAGTAGAGTCCCTTCCAACCTTATCACTTTTAATACACGTGGTTCGTTCAATTTTTTTCCTAAGTGGGGCTTACTAAAACATCAATAGGGGATGAATTCGCTCAAATATACTCTCAAAAAAAGGAAATTAACAAACAAAGTGGCTTTTATGTTTAAAATATGTGGCTTAATTTTAGTAGAGTTTTAGGATACTTACATATATTGGTTTTAATAAAGCTAATATACAATACCAAAATAACTATAAGGCTTAAACAACACAGATTCCATTGTTGATTTGGAATTTATATTATTTAGGACTAAGTTATCAAGACATGACACATTAGGTATATTAGACAAAATATATTCATATGGACCTTGTTTAGTTCAAATGTATATATAAGGGCTAAAATGGGTTATTCTTTACTAAAGAGTATGTAAGAATTAAATGTATTATATATATATTGTAACTTAGATGGTTTGACTTAAACAAATCGATCCAAGTCAGTGATATAATAGAAACCATAATCTTTAGCCATATAGATTCCATAAGAATGGTATCCATATAATTTAAGATTAGGTTTATAAGATATAACCAATTAGACATTTTAGACTAAATATACTCAACACAACTATTAGGTTTAGCAATTCGACTTTACTTATAACAATCATGAAAATCATGGTGTTTGTAATAAAGGATCCAAACTAGAATAACCATTTTGTTCATAAGAATCAGGCATCATGTAACAAATGTATTATGAAAAGTTAGATCTAATTATTTCAACTATGTAGTTCAATTTAGTATATAAGGGCTAAAAAGGGTAGGTTTATATTCAAACACTTAGGTTTAACGTATATGACATACCATAGACTCAATCAAAATAAGCCACAATATGTTAAATATAAACCAAGCAAGCACATGTAATATAAGGTAGAACCTAATAGAAATTTCTAGGGCCACTATATGTGTTAGGTCAGGGTAAGGCTAAGGGTTCCTTTAGTGAGATAGCCCCTTTAGGACTTAGGTTATAAGCTCTGGTCTGGTGAGCCTAACATCGTTTACTTACTCGAAAGATAATTACCCCCCTCTAAGACTTAGATTACAGACTATGGTCAGATGAGCCCGGTAAAATCTCTTAAACCGAGTAAAGGCTAAAGGTGATAACATCAAACTAATCACCCTATAAGTCAAGTGGAGTCATAGTAGATCATAAACTGATATCATTAGGGTATTAGGGTAAGGATGCATGTGTACAAAGTATCGTGATGTAAATTGGTTTAAAATAGTACACATGCTAGATAATCAAAGTATCATTGTTGGGATTGGTATCTATATCCCCAGTGGAGTCACCACTGTTGACGTCAGTGCATTGACTTGGAACCAATTTCATTCACTATCCCTTTTTCCTTGTTATGAGAAAATAGAAAGATAGAAGGGGAGTACTGGAAGAGCTTAAGGAAGGCTAAAAAGCACTTATAACCTTAAAACCTAGCCAAGAGAAAAGAGGAGTTGCCACTTAGTATCACCCTAGAAATCTATCCAGTTAGGGACTAGGCAAACTCGATCCTTTACTTGGAACTAAATTTGCCCATGGATAAGATATTTGGGTTCGGATATGATGTCAATAGGAGCAGACTCATATAACAATAGGCATCTCCATATCATTCGGATGCTAAGCATTACCAGCTATACTATGTGGTACAATACTTATTCAGAATATGTATAACAAACTGTTATATATAAATAAAAGCACAATATATCCATATAAGCACATAATTACAATATAGAAGATGTATGAACATGACATAAGGTGATATGTAAAACACATAAATATAGCTAAACAGCATAGTGAGGAATATGTATGTGCATGGTAATACATGTTATATAACATGGCAAAAACAACATAGATAATATAACAAGAATGCAAAACATAGTATAGCATGACATATATGTACATCATAATATAACATGGTAAGAATATACATATGGCATATCATGAAAAGACAGCTTGACATAACTGTGTATGATCATGGCATAAGTGCTAAAAATATATGATATTTAAGATGTAAAGCATGGTAAATTATATCATAAAAGAAACTTAAGGTATGAATGGTCATGGCATGATTACAACATAAAACATGGTAAAGCATGACATATTATAGTATATCATGTTATATCATAAATATAATATCCCAAACTAACTTAAAACATGGCATGAACATGTGCATATCTAACATGCAAGTGAGTAAGTAATCATGCAAGCAACATAACAAGTATTCTATATTATGCATATTATAACATACATGTTTTCATGGTAAAATATGTACATGGTATAATGTATTATGGAAAAAATATAGTAATATGCACAATATAGATGAATCATATTAGTATGCATAATAACAAAAACAAAAAGAACTAGCTAATTTCGTTCACCAACACCATTTTTATTCGCCTTTATTGTGGTGGAGGTCTTTGATCTTAAGTTTGAGCTATGCTAAAAAGAATTTATTTGTAAAATAAAATAATGTTTTAAGAAAACAAATGGAATAAAACATGAAAAATATTGAATAAAAGGTGGAAAATTTAAAGTAAAACCAAAAAAAATGATTAAAATGAAAAGAAAGATAAAAGATTTTAAATGATTTAATAACTTGAATATATAGTTACCCTCATATGGTCATTGGAATGATCCTTTCAATCCATCACTTTTAAGCATTATGAGTTTTTTTACATCTTTAATGAAATAATCACATTCAATAAATTTGTTTATTTTGACAAGAAAACATTATTCAATAATTAAGGTTCATTCATATAGACTTCACACCAGTATAATCACAATAGTAATACATAATACACATTGATATGGTATTGTATATAGTATATAACATATAAACTTGGATTAGAATAAGAATGAAAAAATAAAATAGTACAAGTTAGTTAATTGCTTTAAAAGATAAAAAAAAAGATGAATAGATGTTAGATGTTAATAAAAGTACATAATAATAATTGAAATGTTAGTCATAAGCAACAAAATTAAAGAAAATGTTAGCAAATGTTAGTAAAAGTTAATAAGAGTTTGTAGCAGTTAGTATCGATAGCTGGACAGTTTGAGCAAGGTATATAATACAAAAGATGTAAATATACTTAAATGAAATACATGATACACATAATAAATAATTATGGGGTGCATGCAAATGCAAATGATGGATAATGCAACTCAGGGTGCATGCAAAATGATGCAAATTTGAGGTACATGAAAATATACAAGTGATGTAAGTCGAGGTGCACACAATTGCTCCTAATTAATCTAAATATGGTTCAAGCACATAATAGTGATATGCATCATTCACATGATATGCAAATAACCAAGTGATTATGCAAATTATGATGCTAGAATGCAACTAATAAATAATAAGCAAAGGCAAAATGTATGGTTAGTAATATTTAAACACACACTTCAAAACTATAGTTAAAACTTTAAAGAAGCTTTAAAATCAATAATCACAAGCTACTGAGTTATTAAAAACAAAAGTCAAACTTTAAACTCATCAATAAATAAGTGAAGAGTAAAATCACAAGCCAAAAATGAAAAATTTGAAGAGAAAAGAAAGGATTTGGCCCAAAGTTTAATCATCATAAGCTTTTAAAATCACTATTGATTTAAACCCTTGATGAATCAAAAATAGGTAAAAATGCTTTAGAAAACCAGTTTTAGTAGATGAACAACCAACCCAAGCTGTTGTTTTAGCTGGCCAAACAAAATCAATGATCGGTCAATAAGATGAATAGCTGATAGGTGATTCATCACTGGGCCCTGATTTTACAATTTTGATTCAAATTTTTAAGAAGACAAAGCTCCACACATAAGACCAAAGACCCCATTGGATTAAAAAGGTGTTTTTGTTAGTGTTTAGCCTCAGAAATGGGTTAGAAACTCATCAAATATAGGAGATTGAGATTGAAATTGAAAGATATTTAAGATAAAGGTTTGATTTGATTTGATTTTTAGTTTAGATTGAGGTTTTTAATTGATTTGGGTTCTGGAATTGAAGGATGGGTGATGAAATGAATAATGTTTAATGGTTATTAGAGAGTGTAAAAGAGTAGAGAGTGAGTAATGAAGAGAGTAAGGTGTAGAGAATTGGTTTATTTTTAGTTTATGAAAGAATTTTTTTCTACATCACTTGCACACTCACCAAAAAGTCTATCTTTTGATACCTAAGACTTTTCTATTAATAGAAAAAATAAGGTTATGGCATTCCATATAATGAAGTAATATAAATAAAGGGCTACTAAGTAATAGAATATTATTGATACTTAAATTTTTAATGGTCTCCTATAAAAGGTCCAGTAATGAAAACCATTAATAGAAAAATGTGTAAACAAAAGATAGAGCCTTTCGGAGAATGCTAAGACTAACCTGAAGAGCCCTAAACACCCAAGACAACATTGTTCAAATTGAGCCTTTAGTCCTAAAATATTCAAAAAAAAATACTTATGATGAGCCACTGGGACTTTAAAAAGGTATAAAAACATCAAAATACCCCTTCAAATACGTGTGCGCTCACTGACATGCATGGATTAGTGACCCATATGCATAGATCAATATTATCCATGTGTGTGGGTCACTGATCAATGTGATCACATCCACGTGCGTGGTTCATGAACCACACATATGGATCGAAGGTTGTACCAATTTTACTGTAAATACCCCCTATTTTTCAGAATGAGGGGACTTTTTGGCAAATCTAGGGAAGACTCTGCTGCTTTTTTAGATTGAAAATCAAACCACACAATGTCTTTCAGACTAGTCTTAGGCATTCCCTAACACTTGGAGCACATTTTAAGGAAACCCATAAGCATACTTAGCCTATTATGTCTCCCCTTTTATTAGGTTTTAGACTACCTGAAACCAAACCAAGCTTCTTCATAGCCAAAGCACGCTTCAAAGATAATTTATTTTGCATTTTTGCTTCATTTTTCTAATCGGGCGAGGATAACTAGACAGAACCTTTCAGATTTTATCCCACTTTCTGTAATACGAGCTTAGCCCAAAAATTAATCTAAGGACCACATCTGAATTTTTGCATATTTTATTTTTGGTTTTGTATCTTTCTCTTCTACTCTTTATTTCTATTATCCCCAAAAATCCTAAAACATAGGCAGCAAACTAGTGAAAATCATTATGACTGCATGAGGTTAAAGTGTAGCTTCCCTGCTTGTTCTTTGCTTTATTTGACTTGTGGATTGTATTTTGTCTACATTTATGTGCCTTTTTAGCCCTTAGGGTGATTTTTGCATTTTTATATTGAAACTTTATTTTTAACATCAATTCTGTCATTCTTGACATTCTTTATTAAATCTGATGTCATTTTATGACAAATTGCATTTTTATTAAATTCTATCTAAAATTGAACCATTGGTGTAAATTTGTTATTTTTCTAATTCTAAAAGGGTACTTCTGCATTTTTTAATCATTTTAGCATGAAAGTTATGTTTTTTTTTAGTTTTCTTTGTTAAAAATCACATTTTCAGCATTAAACTGACATTTATTGTATTAAAAATTGCATTTTTGATTTATTTGTTTGAAAATTGTGTATTAAATAGTTTAGGCATCATACTTTTGTTTATCATACATTATGATTAACATGGTTATGAGTGATTTGTTAATTCTATCCATTTCTATTTAATCGCATTAATCTGGAGTGCATGGTTAGTAAATAGATGATTTCAACATGCATTTCAAGTTACTGTTTTCAAAACTATTTTTTAACCCTATTTTTGCATTGACATCCTAAAAATGCATTTTTTTCAACATCCATATAAAAAAAATAACTTATTTTTTTCAGAGTGCAATTTATGTCTTTGTCGCATATGATATTGAAGTTCCCATATTTATGAAGTGATGGACTCTTTTCCATCTTTTTAAGGAATATAGCAACTTTCAATTTTTCAGGCGTCCAAGGTCCTTTAAAGTCAATTATTAAATAATAATAATAACAAGATATGTATTCTAGTTTAACTCGCACTAAATTGCACCTTGGGTTAAAACAACACATTTTGGTCCCATGATGATGAAATACTATTCCTTTTATTTTATTCGCGCTTCTAATAATTTGGTATAAATATTATTATTAGGGTGTTAAAAATATGCCTAAATACTTTGATCATGTTATCCATGCTATCTGGTAAAATTTTGCTTTCATGTCTACCTTGTTATATGATTACTATCTTTTGTTTAGTATGGATAAATAAATAGGATGGATGAATAGTTGTTATGGTATTAACCTTTGTCCTCCGAGTGTTTATTATATTTAGGGCTATATTTATTCTTCTGCCCTCTTTTGTCTTCAAATGTATTTACTATGATTCTAAAGCATTGTACTCCTTAATCCCCTTTATCCCCTTTTTCCTACTTTGTCTTATGATGAATGGTTATATACTATGAGTGTTGTGAATTTTTGTATTTTATATGCCATCATAAATCTGAAACTAGGGTGATCTGACAAGCATTTAGGTGTTGTATAACGAGAAACAGTCAAGTAAAAACTACTTCCTGAACTAAGAATTTTTGACAAAGGGAACGAATTTTGCGTAGTACTAAAGGTTTGTTTTCCATTCCTGAGCGATCAGGTGGGGACTCCGATTACATGATACTTCTCTAGGAATACCTAAAGAAGGATTCTTGATCCACCTTTTTGAAAGGTGTATTTGGCCTTAATCTGGTGCTGCAGTCGCGATCAACTATAGTGCCCAGCAAAACCCGGCTCGCTCACAAACATACTCTTTATTCCTAAGGTTGACACTTAATATGGAATATTTTAAAATGAAATATTCCTTACTTAGTGATCAATCTTGGGAATTGTACCTTATTTTATTAGATATAAATAGTGATATGGTAAGGTGTGTGACCCACTTTGATCGCTGGAGGCTAAAAATTTGACTTTTTGCCAAATGGTACCCATGAACACACTATAATTTTAGAAGACAATTTCAAACTATAATTTGGACTCGGGAACTCAATTTTGACCTCGAAAAAAGTTAGTTGACCGAAGTTTGACTTTTCATCCTAGAGCTTCCTAAGGTTAAACCAAGGCATGAAGTGCATAAACCATACTGAAAAATACAAAGGAGAAGTCACAATGATCCCTGATATAAGGTTTGACTTTATTAACAATATTAACATTATTAAAGAATAATTTCTCACTCATCCATTAAGCAAAACCTCTCCTCCAACACCATTAGGGTTTGGTAAAAGGCTTGTGAAGATTTGGGTAAGTTTGGTTTGGTCTGAAAATAACTTGAATTGTCATTGTAAAGTTATCGGGTAAGGGTTTAAGGTTATGAAATGGTTTATAAGTATTTTCTCACATCAATCTCTTACAATGGTAAGATTTTTTCATATTTTCATTATCAACCATTATAGTTTTAAAAATGTCTCCTAACAAATACAAATCAATATTTATTTCAAAAATTACTATATATATATATATATATATATATATACACACACACACACACACACCATTATATTTAAATAAGTTTTACAATGATATAATTAAGATTTTTTTTTCCATTTTAATTATTATTTATGAAATAAATAATATATTTCATTATGAGTAAATTTTCATATGTGTAGTTTTCATATAACTAAGATTTGTTATAATAAGATAAATTAGTCAAAATATACATATTATTTTTTTTCAGTTTAGAATCGGAACTGCCAGTTCACAATTCTACATAGGCATGAACCGACCCTAAATCGGTTCCTCCCAAGGTTTTGGGCAAGTTCAGGTCGATTCTGAATTTAACTAATTTTGGTTATGAGTTTGACCATGCCAGTTTCAAGTCTAAATTGCCCCGTGGCCAAGCCTACAGGCTACAACTATCAATAAGACAAGCTAGAAATTAATTCTTCAGATGGAGAGGGGACTTTAGCTTATTTATATAGAAAATTTATTAGGCGTACCCCATTACTAACCCTCGTAGGATTAGGCCTCAACTTACCACCTTACTATATCAGCCCATTAAGGTACATATAAGTCGATAACTCAAATAATCACTTTAAAATACAAACCCACACATTCTTTTAGACTGTATTTTGGTAGCCCAACTTATAAAAATTCTAATATTCTCCCACTTATAGAACATAAATTATGAGTTTTTGATAATTTTAAAATACTTTTATAAAATGACATCAAATTGAACAATAAACACAAATCTAGTAAGAAATTTTAAAAAACATATAATTTTAAAAAAATACACCTTACACTAGTTCAATTTATATTAAATCATCTATATCGGATCATAACAGTAATCATGCCTTTTATTGACACAAAACTAATTTATAGTCACAAATATAAATAATTTAACCGAGATATATTATGGTATGAAAGTGTAGCAAGAAAATTTTAATGCAAATTGATTAATTTACTATTTTCATTCTTAGTCCTCACAATAATTTCTCTTTAACATACATATACTTACAAGGGCAAGAGAAATTTCATAAGTTTTGGAAAGCTATAGTAATAAGTTCAATCATGCTAACTATATGGCGAGTGCTATAGAAATGATTATGGGATTCTTTATCCAATTACTCACAACTGTCTATCAAGTCAAATTTCATATATGTGTACCAAATCAAAGGCATTGCCTTTTAATGATCAAACGAATTGCTTAATAAGCAAATCACCACCTGTGCCAGTATTATTATAAGTTTCAACAAAGTGAGCAACATATTATCTTAGATTGCCTTTACCATCAAATTGCTAAAATTTTAGTAGTTGGTAATTTGAAGACATCTTTAGCATATTAATTTTTTATGCATATAGTTTAGCATACGTATAAAAAATTGAGATGGAGTCTCTGCTTGATCTTTGACAACCTCTTTGATGATTTCTTCAAGTTGAGCAGCAAAGATTATGTTATTGATAGCCATTTGAATGTCTCCTTTAGCTCTAGTTGCATAAGTACTTTTTTTCTTTTATTTATGTTTTTAGTAAATCAGTTGTTGCATTAATTGGTGCTTTTTCAGTTGCATTTTCTAACTTATCAATTAAATATTCAATTTGGTCATCTTTTTCATTAAACCTTTTTGTAAGATCTTTCACCATCTTATTAGATTGACAATTTGCTCTTCCATCAACATTGTGTTGGTCATAATTATGGAGATAATTTTAAAATTATAATTTGAAGTCAAACCATGGTGAGACAAAGTTGGCACGACGCTTGCACTTAAGTTTTCCCCTTCATCATCAGATTTGAATGATAAGAAAAAGGTTATTTAATTTATCACTAGAGAAGAGATTTTTTCCTTTGTGCTCTTAGAGAGACAAAAAATTATTGAGAAAAAGGAACTTTTTATTTATACAGTTCCTTAGTCGATTTGGTTTACATTACAATATTAGCACTATCATTGCTAAGAGAACTAACACGCAATGAAATTGGAGCCTGAGGTTGGCTAAATCGATGACGAATGTCGTACTTTTTGAAAGTAGTCATTTTGCCTTTCTTTAGTATCATTTTCTTCAAATAGTTAATTCGCGAAACAAAAGTGAGCGGTAGAGATGGTCCTACTAGGCATGCCAAAAATTTGTATACATTAATTTCATGTATAAGAGTCAGATAAGAAAATTTGAGGAATAAATTGAGAATTTTATTGAACTTTAGAGTGGATTACAATCTCCAATAAAAATTCTTATTACAAAAAATTTTGAATCCTCTGATTCAAATCTTACAACAATCATACTTCAAGGGTTTTATAGCTTAATCTTAAAATAACTTGATTCAAGGGTTTTGTAGCTTGATCTTGAATCAAATATGAATTTGATAAAAAAATACCTTTTAATGATCTTGAAATAACTTGATATGGACGTGACTAAGCTTAGAGATGGTGGTAGCATTTGCATTGGTGATAGCTTGGATGGGCTTGATGGAGAGGACAGCAAAGATAAGGCCAAAGATAAAGCTAAGGATCCATTAAGCATGCCACAAGGCCCAATTACAAGGTCAAGGTCCAAAAAGCTTCAAGAGGCCTTAATTGGCTATATGCACGATTGGGCTAATCAAGGAAGTCCAATTGCTCATGTTAGATCCAACCTATATGAAGACACAGCTAAATGGGCTTTGTTTAATGTTTTGCAAGTCCAAATACATGAAGACTAATGTGGGCTTAGTATATGGGCCGAAATATCTTCTTTAGTTCAGAACTATGTTATTAATTATTAAGCCTTATGTTTGGTGGCTAAGTAGTTAGTAATTTCCTTTATTATTATTATTAGGGTTTTATTAGAACATTATAAAAACACCACTTTAGGGCATTTTTTAGGCAGATTAGAATTGAATGAAAATTATCATTATTTCCTTTGCATATTTGCTTGAATTCTTGAATTCTTGTTGAATGCATAAACCACTTATTAAGGAATTGATCTATCCTTGTGGCGTGTTAAGGGTTAGGGTTTAAAGAACTTAGTTTTCTTTAGGTTCTAATTCTTTGATCAATAAATCTCTGCAATCTGATCTAAGCGATTCTTGGGTTTGACATCAATTTGTTCTTGGGTTTGACATCAATTTGTTCTTGGGTTTTCAAGATAGTAATTCACGGGTTCATAATCGTTAGGGTTCGTGGTTCTATTCCTTGGAGGTTTTTAACATTTGGTATTAGAGCTTTGGCTCTTAAATCAGGTTATTTATCTTTTTCTTTAAGTTATTGGCTTGTTTTCTTTAAGTTTTTGATTTGGTTCTTAAAGTGTTCTTGAAATTTGCATTGTGTAGTTCTTGATTCTTGAAAAAAAAAAGAAAAGAAAAAAAAGAAGAAAAGAAACGAAAAAAAAGAAAAAGAAATCAGAAATATTGAAGAAGACTGAAAAAAAAAACATCAAAGAGTGAGTCTGATTTGTTTGATTGTTTTGCCTTGGCTAAAAATGTGTTGGTGGCTATAAATCCTTGTTGTTGGGGTGTTTATATACATATTAGGGTTTCTAAAATATTCCTATTTCAGTTGCCTTTTGAAAGTTTCCTCATCTTTGGGTGAAATTAGGAAGAATTTTTGCAATCCTACATAAAAAGGATTAAGCTGAATTCGGAAGTTTTCAAGGGGAATTGACCTTCCTTTGACCTAAGCCTATATATATACCATTCTTTCAGCCTCAAATTCGTTTTTCTCCTTCAATTTCTCTCTTCTTTGTGTATTTTTCAAGTGTTGGCTGAATTTGACTCCATTGAAGCACATAGAGGTAACCTTCCTTCTTGATCAATTGTTCTTGTGATTCTTACTCCCTAATCTATTCCTTACTTATTTCTTTCATCAATTTGAAGTTTTTAATTCGTTCTTAAGCTCTAAATCTTATTTTTATTGTTGTTTGGTTGGAAATTCCAATTTGGGCTAAAACTTGATCTCTTGGTTCTTGAAATTAATTATTTGATTCTTGCACCTGATTTTCGTTTATTTCATATTCCCATTGATTATTTTTTAGTTTTTTTATTGATCTTGAGTCATTAAACACTTGTGTTTGCTACTATTCACTATTCATGTTACTGTTCACTTGATTGCTTATTTCAAGCTGAATTACATCTTCCTTGTCTCTACATTCTATTTTTGAGTTTCTTGCATCTAGATTATTTCTTTTTATGTTATTTGCATTCTTTTTGAAGTTCTCTTGTGTTTTTGATTACTAATTTTCTTAAAACGTTGCTATTTGTTTAAATTTTCTTGTTTCTTGCGTTTTTGCCTCAACTAAGTTTTTTAGATCATAATTCTTGGTACATTGCAAGTATAGTGATAAAACTTGGTGTGTGGTTATTTATTCACATAAGAATCCTTGAAAACAAGCCGAGTGGTGTTAGTTCTCAGCCTTGTGTGATTATTCTTGATTGTGTGAAACAAGAATAAACATTCCCATTAATTGAGGGTAAACACATGAAGGAGTGAAGTGAGGTCCTTAATTTTTGTTTTATTGTACACTAACCTTTATTGCAGCAATGTCAAGTGGAACTAATGAGAGTGATTGTGTACCACATCCCGGCATACCCGCGGCACAAATGCATGAGAATGAGAGGGTGCAATGAAGCATACGGAGTATGAATGAGCAAATGGAGAGGTTACAACTAGACATGGAAGCCCAACGAAGAGACATGGAAACCTATCAACAAACCATCCTAGAGCAAATTACTATGCTTGCTCGAGGAATGGGAAATAGGCCAAATGGAGCTGTGAATGCGCAAGGCAATAATGGGTAGTAAATTGGGGTAAATGAGGATGACTTTGATAAGGGTTTTGAGGAGTATGCTAATGTAACATATGGTGGGGTTGGTAGAGGCATGGGAAGAGGAGCTAGGAGGTACCAAAACTTTGGTAGAGGTAGAGGGAATTTTGGTGGTGAGTTTGGTGGCTATAGGAACTATGATGATATAGATAGGAATTTGGGTAGCATCAAACTTAGGATTCCTACCTTTTTGGTCAAAACTGATCCGAAGGCATATTTGGAGTGGGAAAAGAGAGTTGACCTTTTCTTTGATTGCCATAATTTTTCAGAGGAGAAAAAGGTGAAATTGATGGTCACCCAATTTAGTGAGTATGCTATAGTTTGGTGGGATTAAATAGTGGTTAGTGAAGGAAAGTATGTGTAGAGAAAGAATGAAAGTGCGGAATTTAAAATTTTTCCATTGCATACAACATTTGCATCAACACAATATATTTCCATGCCCATAGATCACATCACATGCACTCTTAAATAGCTAAACATGCATAATGAATAATATACCAACAACATATCAATCAAGTCATGCTTTCAAGAGGGAGACCTAACAACTAAGAGATATTGTAACACTTACAAAACTCCTTAGTCGGTAGCACACTCGAAAGGCTTTGGTTGTTGGTGATCTACAAGCTTGAGCTCCCCAAGTGTGAAGCCTCTAGCTTGAAAC
>CATIWO010365392.1:0-37722 GCA_949673435.1 Macaranga tanarius | reverse complement strand
CCAAGGTTGTTGATGGTGGTAATGTTGGGCAATAGTGTTGATGATGACAGAGGTGTTTGGATGACATTGGCATGAATGTTAGTAACAATGGTGGTGATCTTAGATGGTGTCGTTGGTGGTGAGGAAATTCCTGATGGTGGCGGTGGGGAAATTCTTGATAGTGGTAGTGGTGGTCTTAGATGGTATTATTAATGGTGGTGGTGGGTAGTGGCGCTGCAAAGTGGTGTTAATTATGATTATTTCCGGTCAAAAAAGTTGAGAAAGTGATGCTGGAGTTATTGTTGTGTTGGGTGCTGTGGTGGTGGTGCAAAGGTGCTAAAAATAAATGAGGTGGGTTTGAATTTTTGTTAGTGGTGCTGCTACTATTGACGGTGGTGCCAGGCCAGCGATGGTATTGGGTGCGCCTGTGGTGGCGTTTAGTGGTGCCTGTAATTCACTCTCTTAAATTTGGGTTAAATTGCCAAATTTGAGATATTTAAGGGTGAAATAGTCCAAAAAGTTAATTTTGGGTTAATTGCATCTTGAATGATATTTCAGGGGTGTATTATGTAATCTGGTAATTGCTGCTCCGTATTATTGAGTTGGAATCTGTATACTTTCAAAAAAAAACCCTAGAATTTCTGCAAAATTTCGAAATTCTGCCGTTTGATTCCATTTCTTTGTTTGCTCGTTTCTCAATTGATCGCTGTTACATATTAGTTTTTTTTAATTCTTTTTCTACATATTGTAACTGTGAGTGAGTCCTCAATTTGCAGGAAGAAGAGGAAAAAATAAAAAATAAAACAATGGCGAGCTATCTATGGAGGAAATATGCAGATTATAAATACACAAAATGGGAAAGAACGCTTCTTTGGGATATGATAGAACCCTACAGAAGACCCAAAACTTTTACTCCTCTTGTCACTATTTATATTGCCGCTTTCTACACCGGCGTCATCGCCTCCGCCATCACCGAGCAACTCCACAAGGTCAAATTAAACAAAAAAAAAAAATGTCACTTCAATTCTTTATATTTGCTCTGATCTAATATAAGAATTGTATTTTGATTGCAGGAGAAGTACTGGGAAGATCATCCTGGTGAAGCAGTGCCTCTCATGAAACCAAAATTCTACTATGGTCCTTGGAGGATTTTTAGAGGAGAGGTTCCCAATTAGTGAAACACCTCTTTGCTTACTTTGTTTTGGGGTTGCTTGTTTTCTGTTCCCAGTCTCTACATCTCACACGTTTGATAGATTGTAGCATTAAAGAGTTTAACTTTTGTGGGCTATGTTTTGTTGTTTTTCAGGATCCAGGGTGTTTTCTATCTTTAAAACCTTTCTTTGATGTTTTTATTGATTTTTTTTTGCCAAACATTTGCTCTTTTGATGGTTGGATCCGTGAGATTGGGGCATTGTGTTGATACATTTGGTGTTTGAGGCCCTCTTTTTAGGCACAATTCATGATTTTTTAAGTTGTTTTTATAACAGAATCTAGTCTTTCTAATAAACCAAGATCTCATATCTTGTTCAATCGCTTGATTATTCATTTTAACCTATGACATCTATCATGTCATGCCTTGTTGTTATAATATAAACCATCAGGGCTATTGGTCAATGAGTGGTGTTCCTCAACTATATTTCACATGTCTTAACCTTAAAAAAAGACATTATGACCTTATTCTTCTCCAAAATCGTAGGATTTAGCATTTCCTCAGAATCTCCTCTCTTTCTGTCTCTCCATTTGGCTCACTAGATCATCAGAAGAAAATGACAAGGTATGGGACAATACCTGCAGAATCAATTCCATCATCAAAACTTAACATCATTTTAAATGCGAAAGAACGGATTAAATCAAGCCTTGGTACAAGAAGACCATGGAGGGAAATGATGCAGCTGCAGTCTTTCACCCTTTCTACCACATTCGACGAACTTATTCAAAGAATCACGACGAATGCTGCATACTTTCGTTACAATTATGTTATCGTTATACTTGTCATTCTCTTCCTCAGCTTGCTCTGGCACCCCATTTCGTTGATAGTCTTTATAATCATGATGGCAGCGTGGCTGTTTCTGTATTTTCTGCGTGATGAACCCTTGGTAGTTTTTGGCATTTTTATGAATGATAGTGCTGTGATGACATTATTGTTGACGATCACTGTCCTGGCGCTTTTGCTTTCAAGTGTAAGTGATAATGTAATTATTGCCCTCTTTATAGGGATGGTGGTGGTAGGGGTTCATGGGGCTTTTAGGGGTACTGATGATTTGATGTACATCCAAGAAGAAGAAGGGTTTGGATCGGTAGGCACACTGCACACTGGCAATAATGCAGGCATTGTGCCTCTTAAAAATGCTGCATCTTCTTCATTTTCAGCCTCCTAGCAATGTTTATCAATGTTCAATTCAAGTAACTAAAAAAAAAATTACAACAATAAGATATTTTTCCCTCATAATAGATTTGCTGTTTACTGCACAATCATTCCTTTGAAATGGTTGATCTTTTGTGCTTACAGCTTGTTCCATGATTTCACTTTCATCCTTTTCTTGTATTCCTTACCTTTGATTTAACTTTCATTGAAATATAGGAAAAGGAAATCTTGTTGGGAATTATAGGATTTGATTAATCGACAATGAAAGCAATTTTTGTTGACTAATGTAGAGATAAATGATGGATTATTCTTTATTTATTCTACAGGTAACCTACGCATCAACATTTTCCATATTCTTCAGCTTGACATAATTTGCTACTTATTTTTCATTGACATCAATGTCATGAATGTTGTTGATGCGATTCACATGTTAATCATTCGAATCTGCTAGATATTGACTTTGAAGCCTTATAGTTTCATTTACCATATGAGCTTATCAATTTATCGGTTTTTCTTAATTTGTTTGTTATAACATGATAAATTATAATACATTGACAATCGACTGCTATATACAGTGTTAAAATTGTCTGCACCATTAGGAGCTCCATTCTTTTTTATCAATCTCTACATTTCTAGTGACATTGGAGGGTTTCCTTACGTTTTAAGTCATCTAATTGGTATCATCAATTTGTGCACATTCAAAAGAATGTTTCCCTTTTTTTTTTTTTTTAATATCCTCTGCTTTTTCTTTTTATCAATAATCTTATTTCCTGCATCATCATTTAGCAATAGTACATCTTCCTTATGGCTCCTGCCAACCACAAACTTTGCTAGCGTATGAAGTGCAATTTCCACTAATTCTTTGTTAATACATGTCACAAAGTTGAAAAAAAGAATTGAAGAAAACCAATCAAGAAAACTTTTCTAATAGACACTTTTGGCAACAGTGCTATCATTTGTGCTCCATTATAATCGCTCAAAGTGTGATGTTACAAATGAAGTTGTGGTGAATATTGGAAGTCCAACTCAGAAAAACTCCACTCTTAGCCACCCACTCAGACTACACTATACTGCTACTTTTATTGATACCAATTCTGGGGGCAGCGGACCCAGGACCCAGGACCCAGCCTTCTTTTGGGATGTCTGTACTTCAAAAGAATCAGAAGCCGCCGCAACTGCTTTTCAATCCATGTTCTTATGCTTGTCAATTTCCATGAGCTTCCATAGTCACACACTACATGCGGTACTACTATTTGCTACTATTCACTTGTAAATCTTGCTTTTGTTGCACTTATTTTCTTTGGTGGCTAGCATTTTTTTAGTTGATTTTGAGAATATTTTAATTATTCAAAGCTTCATTATCTTAGAGAATTGAATACTTGAACAATACCAAGAAGAAAGAACAGAGCAAGTTATTATTTAATGTGCAAATTGCATGCTAATTATGCATAATTTATTTTTCCATATCTTGGCCAATTAAGCTATAAACAAAATCATTTTATTTCCATCTACATCTTTTAAAGGCCAAGAAATTCCCCACTCAAGATCAATACAAAAGAGATTGAGCAATAGAATGATAAGCACAAATTGGTAATAAGACACAACAAAGATGATTGATTGACTGATTCAATTTAAGACTTTGTGTTGCAATAAAACACCTTAAACTCACACTTAGGAGAAATCACTTGCAAAAGCAACCTTGCCGTAAACTCCTGTCTCACGGCAGCCTCTTCTTTCTCCACCAAAACAGCTGCCACAATCTTATCATACCCGCTGCCTCCACCCACCAAATAAGCCACAATCGCAGCCTGCACGGGTCCTAAACTTGGATTATAAGCTGCAGACTCCATGTACGACCCTTTATAAACCTTACCTTCACAGTCCACCAATGCCACCCCAGATGGGCACTTACTGTAGGGCGCATGAGACCTATTCGCAGCATCTAAAGCTTCAAACTTTAAATCATCAACAGAGATCTTAATCCCATTTGGGATTAGTTTACTATAATGGGCATCATCATTTTGTAATATTAAATGATTATCATGTTGTTCTAAAGCTAACGGCACGCTCTTATCTAAAAGATCGTACGGTCCAAATCTCTGCGGTAGAATGCTAGAAAAAGATTCATATTGCTTCATGTCTCCACCACTGTCGTCGTCTTTGTCGTTGTCGTTAATTTTACTATCGTCTGTGATGAGAATCTTGATGTCAGGGGCGTCGCGAATTTCTTGAAAGAATTGGCGACAATGGCCACAAGGTGCGGCTGAAACAGCCACGTATTTGAGATTAGGTTCAGCATTGAGAGAAAGATTGGTGATGAGGAATTGTTCAGCGTGGACCGACTGATGAAGAGGGAGACCCGGGAATTCAAGGTTGCCTCCCAAGAAGATCCGACCTGAGGATCCGAGTCCGACTGCACCCACGTAGTAGTTGGAGATGGGTGGACGAGCCACGGACTGGGCGAATTTGACAAGGGTAGGGAGGAGCTGGAGAACTGTAAGGCCTGATTTTTTCGCCATTGATTCGGCCTCAGATGCTTCGATCACGAAACTGGGTCGGTCCATTTTTGAAGTGGGTGTGGTATTTTTGGGATTTGAAGTTGAGGGTTAGATGAGAGAAATGCTGTGTGAGAGAGTTTTCCAGGGAATCAGGAGGAGGAATAAGGTGGAGGGGAGAAGGGGGGAAGAGGAAGGAGAGTGGGTGAAATTATTTATAGGAGAGTTGGGATAAATTTTTCTAACTCCAGAAAAATCTTCTACTTACCTTCAAAATTTTACATCTTATTTATTTACTCATTTATACACATCTTAAGGTCATGGGTTAAATTTCTAAGTGATGTATAGTTAAGGATTTAATATCATAATAGTTGTTAATTAATATAATAGTTAATAAGTGTTATTGTAGTTGATCGTAGTTATAGTTGTGGTAGTTGTCATCCTTAAGGGGACCATGACAAAAAAAAAATGTATATACATATCTTAATATACATATATAATAATAACTTATTCTTATATTAGATTTGTATTATATTTTATTATATTTAGTGTGGATTTATGTATTATAAAAACATTTTAAAGAAAATATTATTTATCTTGTACCGTGATTGATAAAATTTATTATATGAATCAAATGAGTTGGCATGAAACTTTTCCAGTTTAACCAGAATTCAGAGGTTTTAAGTTCGAACCCTGTATATGCAGCTACTTTAAAACTCTTAAGATAGAGTTTTGCCGTTCTTGTGATTTTACCCGGCTCGAACGGAGAATAGTCTGGATATGGTACGGGTTTAAAAATGCCTCTTAAAGAGGACCCATCTAGGACACTTCGTGGTTTAACAAAAAAAAAAACTAATAATTAGGGTTCATTGTTTCTTTTTTTATGTTAGCATAACGAATGAGTGGTGAATTTTTATATTTTAGCTTTCATTTGTTTAGGATGGTTGTAAAGCCGTGTCTTAAAAAATTAGAAGCATGATGATAATTACAAACCGGATATTACTATCTTCAAGCTATGAAGTTTTGCTATATCCAGAAAATTTATAAATTTATATTGTACCTACTGCATTTGCATGCAGAGCTGGTCATATAAAAAGACAAAAAGGGGTTTGTTGAGTGTAAGCATTAACCTTTTTCCATGGAGAAAGATTGGAGCCTCCTGATTGAGCAATTGTCCCGAAAATAGCAATTTACCATTAATTTAAGATAGGGATCCATGAATTGTTTTTGCCCTTGTATTTAAATTAAGGATAATAAAACATGTCGCTTAAAGCAATATGAATAGTATTTTCGCTCACTAACTAAAAGATATGTTTGTCCTTTTTAATTTTATTACATAGAATTATTATATAATAATAAAAAAATATTTATTTTAATTAATAATTAACTAAATTAATAAAATTTAAAACCTAAGAAGAGTACAGGTGAACTCATCGTGCTATAGCCTATAATTTAAAGACTCAATTTTTATAATTTATTTATTTAATATTTATGTAATTATTATAAAAATATAAGAAAAAATTGGAATATTAATTTATTTTTTTTACACTGTTGAGGTAAAAAGGTCAAAAAAAACAACAATCTTTTTCCTTGAATTAAATTATTGGTATATATATATATTATTATATGCAGAGAGGTTCAGTCAACTTTTGTTCAAAAATAAAAAAAAAGGTTCAGTCAACTTCTAGCATGTGAGTGGGAAGCTACCAAGCAAAGGGATCATAAGCATCTATGATTTTTTTTTTGAGCATATCTACCTCTTATTTGGTATCGAAGATTTTTGTTTGTTTTATAATTTTTTTACCTGTAATTGACAGTCTAAATATTGACCAACTGTACCATACCATGAGATTCTTGAATTTGATTGCTTTCTTGTGCTTGTGATTTGCTCAATAAGGTTAGAAAAATAACACTATCCCAATGCATTTTTATATGTGATCTAAATCATAAAATTAAAACGTTTGGTTTGGATTCCAAGATTATGAATCTCCATGGTACACCGTAAATGTAAAGTTTTAATACAAAGCATTTTGATATTTATATTAATACATATGTATTATGTGTGCTTATGTCTTACATTTATAATAAAAAATTTATGAGGGTAGTTAGTTGGAAATAATTTGAATTTTTATTAGTTCCTACAAAATTTATTTTTCTTACCATGTGTAAAATTGATATATAATTTCAATTAAAAAGTAAAAAAAAAAAAATTTATCTAAATATAATGATGGTCAAGGGTGGGGACATATAATCCTCTACCCTTTCGAGAGGCCTTAGGGCTAGATAAAAAAAAAATACATATTAAATTTATGCATTTAATGATTAAATTTATGACATATAATGTGTGTGTTATAATTTCATTAATATAACAATTTAAATAATTATTTTCTGTCAGTGTAGATTGACCTAGCGGCCAACATGTCACAAGCATATGCGATCTCCAGGCATCAACCCCTACACTCCAGTTCAGAAAAAAAAAAAAAAAAACCTACATTCATCTCCATGTATTAGTGGCAAAATAATAATAATAATAATAATATATATATATTGTCTCTTAAATTTGATATTTTTTTTTATTTTGATATATTTACCAAAATGTTTTTTAAACACCTCAATTTGTTGTGCAATATTAGCAAGATACGTGAGATGACACGTCATCATATATATAATAGTAGAGTGACAAATTCATACAAATATATAAAATAAAATGATAAAAATTATATACAAATTGAGATATTAATTTGGTAAAATTAGAAATATATTGATAAATTTATACAAATATAAATATTTACGGATATATTATGAAAAAAAAAAAAAATTATATAAGATGTTTGGTTGTTTTCACTTCTTTTTATTACTATTGCAACACTCAAAAAGCTTATATTTTGCATCCCAAATATAAATTGGCATCAATTCAATGGGACAAAATTTTTGCTTGGCGTGTAGGATGGAAATTTCTCAAATTAAGAACTAATTTTGCATGATTCGTTGTGGGATAAAAGAAGGCATCCACATGACATGATGATATCAAAAGAACATATGCCTTTTTATCCAATTGATGCTGACATTGGATTCATTTTTGTTTGGATGCTTATGTGTTGTGTTGTGTTGTGGAGTAGTTGCTGCAAGCTTGCAAGCATTTGTTTATTTTTATTACTATATATATCATTGTTACTTTATCACATCTTCTTCTAACACAAAAATACTAAATTATTTTGTCACTAAAATTTGGAGCTTCCTTGTCCTTTTCCATACCTACCCATCGATCCATCTATTTATCGACCCAACATTAATTTTCATGTGATCCGAGATTTATAAGTTCAATGAACAAATGATTAAAATGTTTAATTGCTCAAAAAAAATGTTTAATTGTTGTTAAATGAGCATGCCCCACTGCCTAGGAACAAATGAAAAAATAAAAAATAAAACTGAAATTCATTGCATGTATATAATATTTAACTCTGTATTAATTGACCAATTAATATGTTATAAACTCATAATTGAATCTATGAAAATATATTAAAATTTTATTTAAATATATTGAACTATATGAAAAATACGAGTTTAACATCGATTTATACTGTAGAATAATGTAATTTTTTTTTCATATTCATCAGTTTTTAGTTCTTTTTTCATAATTATCTTTAGTACTTAATAATTATATGAAGTTCAACTAATTTGGATCAGATCAGATGAATTTCATAAAAGAGATATAGTTAATTAATTAATTCCTAAAGTGTTTTTGGATCGAGACTAAAGAAATAGGATGTAAGAGTTACAATGAATAACAATTGTAGGTATAATAGTTAAATAGTTAACCTTATTTGGTAAACAAATATGATGAATAAGCTATCAATGTAAATTTATTTAAAAAAATTATGAATATAATTAATAAATTTTATTAAATTTTTATAAGAAATAAAAAATAATTTTAAAAATATCATCTAATTATAAAAGAAATTATTAGAAAAAAAATTTATGGAGATAAAAATATTTAATATATGTATATACATCCATACACATCAAAAAAAATATTGGTAAATTTTATGCAATATAATTAATAAAGAATAAAATTAAAAATTAAAATTGCCTATAACAATGTATTAATTGTTGATATGCTTTTTATATACTGATTATTGATATGATTTTTTATAAAAATAATAAAACTATCATAAAAAAATTTAAAATTGATTTATAGATATTTTTATAAATTTGATTTGTAACTTATTAATGTAAAAAATAAAAAGAAAAACTAATTATAAGATATAAAATCAAAAAATAAAAAAATGTATATTTTCAATTTTTTTTTTTTTTACAGTCCTTTAATCTACTTTCACCTAAATTATCAGAAATGTATTAAAATGAAGTTAATTGTTAAAAGGGCTAATAGTTAAAAATACATATTTTAAACTTAACAAATAAGAATAACAATTAATTTCCTTTAACTCTAATCCAGATGCTATTATATTTTAGTTCATTAACCCCCTTAAAATTACTTACTTACAAACTTTTCAAAATTAATTAATTTTTAACATTCCAAACGAAAAATTCATTTTTTCTTGAAAAAGAAAACCAGAATTGAACTTCCAAAATGTATGAAAAATAGAGGGAAATAAACTTGCTTGAATTATTGAGCTGCTCTTATAAGAAACATGTATGATGTGCATTTATTATTTTGATCCTTGCAATGGACACCCACACCCACACCCACGACCACGACGAGTCGACCCACCAAATTTATTGTCTTGAAGCAGGCAGGCACGCAGCAACGAAATAGCTGATGTATTCAATAGGATTTGGCACTGTTGCTGCATCTCGAGTCTCGACTCACCATAGCCCGACACGCAGACCACATAAGCATCGCAAACCCAAGACTTTATCTGAACCGCACAAGGTTGCCACGATAATCATTAAGACACCATCTTATAATAATGATATGATAAATTATGAAATATTAAAAATGGCAAATCTTTCGTGTCTGAAACTGCAACAGAAGCTGCCAGTTCTTGCTACTGTTTATCCCAACTACTGTTCTTGTCTCAATTCAAAATCGTTGAGGACGTTGAATGCTAGATTTAAGGCACCTCGTAGGCTTGTTTTGGGATTAGGGGCTTCTTTTTTGGCACAATTTATGAGTACTGCTGGTGTTGGTGGCGGCAAATCTTTCATTGCTTCTGCAAGGCAAAAGGGTGCTATTGAGGAGGTGAAATTTTCAGCCTTCTAGTTTGTTCTCATATTTTGTATATAGTTCTTGAATTTTTTATTTGGTTTCTGGGTTTTCTTGGTTCTGAGATTTTGTTAGAGAAACGGTTCTTAAAGATGTTAACTTTGAATTTAGCTAGTGAATTGCTAAAATTTTGAGTTCTTTTTCAAATGTGTAAAAGAAAAAGTAGAGAAATTAATGATCAAGTTGTTGAAGGTTTCTAATTATCTCCAATAAGTGGTAAAGCTGGTCAATTTGGTTGCTGACTGTCACCTTCAATTTTTAATTAATCTTTCCTTTTAATTTCTTAGGTATTAAAGAATGTAGAATGGCCTGAGCAGTTTCCTTTCAAGGAGGAGGATTTCCAGCGGTTTGATGGGTAAAGACTCTAATCTGCATTTTTTTCTTAACTTCATTCGGCCAACATTGGTGTTAGTCCATTTCTTTGTTTTATGTTCGGTTGCCTTGAACTTCCTTATACTGACAATTGTTGATTCATTTTTCACACCAAATTGTTGCATTTTGCTCCACTCAACTAAGCCTTAGTCTCAGTATGTGGTGGAACATGTTGTTTGGTAGAATTTGGCAGTCTGTCAAATTTGGGCTTATTGTTTTAGTTAACAATTTTAAGAATCTATTTGCTGCTTCAATCACTTTTCTTTTTGTCATAAGAAGTTTGCATCTTTTAATACTAAAAATTAAAACTTGATGTTTTAGGTCACCGGACTCATTGTTCTATGAATATCCCCGATTTGTGACCCACATTGATAACCCAGCCATTGCTGCACTGACAAAGTTCTATTCAGAAGTTTTCCCTCCAAGCAACACTCCAGGAGTTAGCATTCTGGACATGTGTAGCAGTTGGGTAAGCCATTTTTTATATGTATTCTAGCCTCATGTTGGGTTGAATATGTGTTAACAGAACCTTGTTCACCGCTTTTTCGTGTAGGTCAGTCATTATCCAAAAGGATACAAGCAAAATAGAATAGTTGGACAAGGCATGAATGAAGAAGAGCTCAAACGCAATCCAGTAAGATATTATTTTTCTCGTATTGCACTGTTGTCTAGTAATTTTATGTGAACATAGGGGAAACGAAAAGATCTTTGAACATACTTTTCAAGGTTGAAAATGGTTGCCAGTTACTGAAATTTGTTGCTATTACTTGACAACAGTATGACTCTTGATGAAGAATCCTCAGGCACAATTTCAAGTTTCAACTGGTTGTGTGAGCATTATGAAAATGAATTCCTTGTCTTGGAGCGACATTATATCTGAGCCTTGTGTGTTTGTAATTGTATGGTGTCTGAGCTTGTTTGTCCATAATGGCATTGACTTTTCTGGCCATACTAGCTCTCAACTAATTTGCATCGCATGAATAATTTTCTTTCTATTGATTTGAACATTCCACCTAATTGTCTTAACATATGTATAGGTTCTGACAGAGTACATTGTTCAAGACTTAAATATGAACCCAAAACTTCCATTTGAGGACAATTCCTTTGATGTAATAACTAATACGGTATGTGCAATTTTCCCACCTCTTGATAGTGTATTCGGCTATAAATAGTGCTATTCTTTTCAGAGTAGAGTTTCAGAAACTTTAGATTTGGATGCCATTATGCTAGATGTTTTACTTTTTTTTTTCTTGAAACATTTACAGGTCAGCGTTGATTACCTAGCAAAGCCTCTTGATGTTTTCAAAGAGACGGCCCGGATACTTAAGCCCGGTGGACTGGCTATAATGAGGTGAGAGCTTTTCTCCATATACAACTTATGATAATAATTTGTTCATTCATAGCCTTTTTATCATCTATTTAAGCATGGTGGTTACCATGATGCATGTCTTTGACCTTTCAGCTAAGATTAAAAATACATTATAGTGAAATATACTTTGTAGTAGAGTGAACCCTCAGTTAAATGGAGTTGAAAAAATTCTAGCCAAAAATTTGTCAATGAATCAGAAAAAGGACTACTTTTAAATTTATGAGCCATTTTGGTCATTAGAAGTGGAATTTTGAGTTCATAATCAAAGGCTTGGCATAATTGAGGAACACTGAATGCAGAAATTGTATATTGTAACATATTGAACGGTTAGACCTGACTTTTCTCTCTCTTCAAAAGAAAAGTCTGGTTTAGCTGTTCAATAGTTCTGTTAAAATCTTGTTTATTTTTCAATTATGCACTTATTTCCTTTCATTCGACTAGTTGTAATTTTGTGGAATGCCATTGTGTGTCAGCTTTTCAAATCGTTGCTTTTGGACAAAAGCAATCTCCATTTGGACATCGACTGGTGATGCTGATCATGTTATGATTGTTGGGTCATATTTCCATTATGCTGGAGGATTTGAACGTCCTCAGGTAAGCAACTTCTTTTAGAGTGTATTAAGCCATGAGAAGAAAATGGGCATAAACTTTTCCAGCTTTTTGCTACAACATTATGACTTGGTTATGTTAAAAGTCAGCTTAAGGGGGCAAAAATAAATTTCATTATTTTCTTCGCTCTTGATTTTTTTCACCAATATTTTGCAAACACTTTCTTTCCCGGTCTATGGGGTCATGATACAGAGCAATGTGTTGCTTGCATCATCCTCAAGTTCTAGTTAATGTTGTCTGGCATGCCATATATGTTCCACATATCCATGTGAATGCTGAGCCTGATTGAGGGTGAGCTGATTGTGGATTTGTTGCATTGTATCTGCAGGCAGTAGATATATCTCCCAATCCTGGACGCACGGATCCAATGTACATCGTTTATTCTAGGAAGGCTTCTACAGCTTAAGCTGAAGTTGACAGGTCAACAATCTCCGGCCTAACTTTTTTTGGGCACTATTTTATTCTTTATTCAATAGTTGCAGTCAGTGAACCATGCCAAATTGATTCTCATCGCTAGTTGGAAGAGTTATGCTTACGACAGGCACATCTATCACATTACACAACTTGAGCAATTAATAGGTGTAGAAGTCCCTATAGATTCCATGCTTTAGAAGGCTTGAGATTGTGCCATTGTGCGCAAATGTAATTATCTGGTGCACCATTCTTCAGTACTATGTAAACGTTGAACATACATTATTTCAATACATACACTATCATTTTTATGGGAACACCAAAAATATATGACGCTGAGAGCAGGATGTAGGGTACACCTAAAGTAGTTAACTTAGACTAATGGTCGATAAGGTCATATTGGAAAGGTTGAAACATTGAAAAAAGACAAACAAGACATTGCTGTTGGTGAGTTTCTTGTATTATAATCATATATGAACAAACAACTTGTAGAAGATTTGCAAGATCAAAAAGTGCTGCTTTACCAGTCGGTGCTGTCGGTGCCTTTTTTAGCCTTCTATTGATTGTCCATGTTAAAATAAAAAATAGCAATTGCGGTACAGCATGTGCTTGTGTAAAATAAATGGCGACCAATAGTCGATATAGAAACATAAAATGTTGAGTCCAGCATGTTGACATAACCACTGAAATCGAAGAATCCAATTCCTGTGAAAGCTAAAAATTGAGATTCTAATAAAAAAACTGGTGTCCAAGGTAATGTTCACTGTCAATCCCCATACATTCTAGATAAGAAAAGCAGAAAGGAAAAGGAATATGTACACTGATGAAAGGGACACAAGCATAACAGGATAAAATGAAAGAAAATAAGAACATAACAGTGCAAGGAGGTGGGGGTGTGTTTGGCAACAACATCAAACCCAACCCTGTTTATATCGGCGGAAAAGGTCTTCTGTTTGAGCATTCTTGAAGGCACTGCAGCCAATGACATACACCCATATAAGCACCACAACTGCAACAATGATAATGACATTGGCTTTCCTCCATTCTTTCCTTAAGTTTCCTAATAGACCAGCCTTGCAAGAATTGCAGTTGTAGCAGAGCTGACTCTGATCATTATTCCATGAGTAGCAGTCTGGGTCTGCTGTTGGGTTTGCTGGGTTTAACCACAGAGTTGGGTTCACATAATTGTAGCCACAAACTGTTGGAGGCTTACAACACCCTGACTGTAACATATATTTTTACAGCAAAACACAATTAAAAGAAGAACAAAAAGGAAACAAGAAAAGAGAAACATGGTACCCCACCAAAGTGTCACTAAAACACCGTTACAAGAAGAAACAGCTGGCAACCATATAAGCTTCATAAATATGCAATTTTTTTTTTTTAATCTTCTGCAATAAGGACAAATCTATGACCTTTAATAATGCAAGTGCAAGGACTACTTTTGTTGTGTCTAAATTTCAGGATTTTTCATAATAAATTAGTAGATAAGCAATCTACTGGCACTAACTTTCTTGGTTCATTTTCAAGAACCATATTTTCTCCATCATTATCAGAGCATCAAGAATGCCGTACACATGGCATTGTTTCTTTCTAATGCCTTGTCAAATATGAAGTCAAGCTGATGGTGATTATGATTAAAGATTTGAAAGATTAAAAAAAGTTCGTTACCTAATTTTCTGGACCACAAAATACTAATCTGCTTTACGTGCTACTGCAACAATAATAATCCCATAGATACAGGTCCTACTAAATATTAAAATCAACATGGGCCCTGCCTCGAACTACATGGTACCTTCCCAGCTACCCATGTCCTACTCCAGCAGCTTAGTGTAACCACCACATCAGTTCCTCAGTTTCAGACTCTCAGTGTTGATGGATACAAGAAAAAGAATTGACTAACAGTTTAGAATCTAAATATATAGAGTTTAATCACTTGCAGTCACAATTTTTTTTTTGGACATGATCGTCTAGAAGTTACAACTACAATAACAACTAAAACTATTATAAACTATAACTATAACTATTATCAAGGCTAACTATTATCAGTTGCAGTCACATTGTACTCATATGGCAGGCAAGAATCTGATCTCAAGGCTAAGGCGACTCAAATGTGACGGTTTAAGCTAAGAATAAAGTTTTTATAAGAAGTTGCTTTCACTCAAACCTTAAAGATTCGTTTCTCTATTTCTCTACCTCTACCTTATAGTGATAAAAGTATAACAATTGAAATCTTGAACTCAAAATACTAAATTTGTCTCCATTTCTCCTCATGAAAACATCTTCACTTTAAGTGGGCATATACAAAAATAGAACTTGGGATATGAAATATGTATCTCTTTAAGCTTAAGCATATGTGACAAAACAAGTAAAGATAAGATGCTACCCACTATTCATCCATTCAAGGTTCAACAGAATTCCTTGGTTTTCTTTGGCAGTACAAAATAATTCCAAAAATTATAATGTAAAAATAATGAATTAAAGAATAAAGAAACAAGAACTTGCCTGGAGAGGGGAGATATGGGCAGCATAGAATTGATCAGCAGCCACAAAATTCTGGTTAAGCTTGGAACAGACATCACTTTCAGCTAAACAATTTCTAATCTTGACCCAATTCTTCGAATCCACTATATGGTCTCTCAGCCAAGAAGAAAACCCTTCAAGCCTATACTCTTTATAAGCTCTACCAGGCACATCATACCCACCATCAGGGCGTGTGACAACAAAAGCAAACACCAACAAGATCAACATAAGTCCGATGAGTATAGCCATGCAGCAAAGATAGAATGCAAGAAGAGTCTCTTTGTACCAGTAAGCACCCATAAAGCCACAAAGAGATACAAGGAGGATAAGGATGCCAAGAATCACTACTGGCCAGCGGAAGTAGTGGATGCACCCGTTGTCTGCTTTTGAAGCTAACCATACGCCTGAGGCTATGATGGGGATCGAGCAGAGGAAAGCTACGAAGTTCAGTACTGCTGTTATGTTGTTGGCTACTCCCATGGTGGTCGAAGAGAGTGCGAGAGAGGAGAGGCAGTGGGCCAGTGGCCGTGGAGAAAGGAGTTGGAGGTGTAGATTTTTGTGTTGTAATGTGAATGTGACTCACTTCACTTTAAGACGAGGCTAAAATGTAGAAAATTCTTACATGAGCTCAATTTATACAAGCACTTGCATTAATAAATAAAAAATAAAAAAATAAATTATATATATAATAACTATGCATGATATTTGTATTAATTATCCGTCAAAAAAAATATTTGTATTAATTAAGTGTAGTGTTTGTAGTATTAATTTTTTTGGTTGTACTCTGTTGTAATTTATCATTTAAATGAATATTGGAGCGCGGATGAGGTGGTGAGGCAGTTATCTCACCGAGCAGAGCTCAACCTTCTACCAATTTATTTTCTTGGAATTCACTTTTGAATCTTTTGGAATTTAATAAATTTCATCCATCGGTTCAGATCATGTAGGTATGCTCCATTTTTCTGCTAATATGAGTTGTTGTTTAAAATTTTAAAAAATATTATATATACAAAATAACTATGATACAAATAAATAAATTATTTGTTAATTTTATATTGTTTGAATCTAAAATATTTATGGTTCAAAAAAAATCTAAAATATTTAATAATATGTATCGTTGATTTTGTTAGTAAGTGTTAATAAGGAGTCATTCTACTGTGCAAATGTTTGCACCGGTACAAATGAAACTATTAGCTATTGGATTAATTGTCATTTCCCCCCTGAAGTTTGGTGTATTGTACTAATTGGTTATTGCATTTTGAAAAATATATTTATTTATCCTCCAATTTTGGTCAAATAAATTAAAAAGTCCTTTTGTTATCTTTTCTGTTAAGTTGGCGTTAAATGTGGATGAAATGACCAAAAGCCCTTACAATGGTCTCGATAGAATGACTATTTAGTGTAACGGAACCAAAATTGAAAGATGAATAAATATATTTTTTAAAATGCAGGGACCAATTAGTACAATACACCAAACCTCAGGGGAAAAATAGTAATTTACCCTAGTAATAGAGTTATATTCGGTATATCTTTTTACAAGATGTTTAATAAAAAAAATTAATATAACAGATTTATAATTGTTCAAGTGAACTATATGATGGTCCTCCATAAGTAGCCCAAGTAGTAAAAGGTAAAGACACATGTCTATCTCCTTGTGGTGTTGGGAATTAACCACTTCATCTAAATGTTAAAATAATAAAAAAAAAGTGAATTATATGATGAAAAGTATCTCTAATTAACACATAATAATCAAATCATTATATTTTAGTTTTATATTTTATATTTTAATTGCTAAAAAATTTACGAATTGCAAGATTGATATTTTATGTTCGATTACAAACAATAATGAAAAAAATACTTCTCTTTTTTAATTAATGAAAAATTTTATTTTTTAAAAATGAAAATTATCATTACATTGACACTCTCATTTATTGTAAAACAATTAACACTTCCATTTTCATTGCACTAATTTTGAAAAAAAAAAAAAAAAAAAAGCCAAAGGTTCAGTTTGCATCCCAATATTTTGTCCTAATTTTGCATTGGATTTTATTATTTTTTTAGGGCTGAGCATGGGTCTTGGAGAACGTGAACTGTTCCGAAAATTTGAACTGAAAATCTCTATAACCAAAAATTTTCATTCACTATTTGACTTATTCCGAACCTAACTGTCTCGAAAAGTTTTATTGGGACGGGGTCCAGAGATTTTAAATTATTCGAATTGAAATCCGTCCCGAACCGCTCCGAATTTTAACGAAACTAAAACGATAATTTAATATAATTAGATATATATACATATAAAATTGTAATCTAAAATAATAATAAATCTACTAATTTAATATGTAATCTAAAATAATAAATCTCACTTGAATTATTTGAAATAAATAATTCACTCATCAATCAAATTATTTTAAATGATAAAAAAATAAAAATTAATTAGTAAATAGCGTTTCAAAGTATTATAATATAATTTATATTAAAAAATTTAAATTCATTTTCAATAATAAAATTGTAATGTGATTTCCTTTTTAATAATTATATTGTTGTTGTTATTATTATTCTATGATATATATTATTTATATAATTTTTTTCATGGAAAAATATAATAATTATATGGTATATTATAATGTATTATAAAAAATTTTATAAAATCTTTATAATAAAAATAAAGATAAATAAAACCATCAAAATCATTGTATTTTATAAAAAATTATGAAATAGTTTATAATTTAATAATTTGATTTGAATTATATATTTATTTATTTTTAATTCGGATAAGAACCGATCTCTCAACCGAATTGAATCGAAAATTTTAGTTCAGAGAAGAGCCGATTTCCGAACTGAATTGAACCGATAAATTTAATTTTCAGACTGAACCGAACCGAAATTTTGGAGCAATTCCGGAGCTTTAATTTTTAAATATCCGATATTATGGAGCAATTCTTCAGAATTGCATTTTCTGAATCAAACCGGACCGTGCTCATCCTAGTTTTTTAAAGTCAAATTAGAACTTAATATTTTTAAATTTGGCTCAAATTGTAGTTCAGAGAAGAGCCGATTTCCAAACTGAATTGAACCGATAAATTTAATTTTCAAACTGAACTGAACCGAAATTTTGGAGCAATTCCGGAGCTTTAATTTTTAAATATCCGATATTATGGAGTAATTCTCCATAATTGTATTTTCTGAACTAAACCGGACCGTGCTCACCCTAGTTTTTTTTAAGTCAAATTGGAACTTAATATTTTTAAATTTAGCTCAAATTGTAGTTCGAAGAAGAGCCAATTTCCAAACTGAATTGAACCGATAAATTTAATTTTCAAACTGAACTGAACTAAACTAAAATTTTGGAGCAATTCCGGAGCTTTAATTTTTAAATATCCGATATTATAGAGCAATTCTTTTAGAATTGTATTTTTTGAACCAAACCGGACCATGCTCACCCTAGTTTTTTTTAAGTCAAATTGGAACTTAATAGTTTTAAATTTGGCTCAAATTGGACCTTTTTAAATACAATTAAATTCTATAACTTTTTTTTGGTACAAGTAAGTTCTATAGATTAAAAAATTAATTTTAATATATATATTTAAAAAATTATCAATTTTATTTGTTAATTAACCATTAAAATTATTTTTAAAAATTTATAGGACTTAATTGTACTAAAAAAAACTATAAATTTTAATTGTATTTAAAAATATCTAATTCAAGCCAATTTGAAACGTTAAATTTCAATTTGGCTTTTAAAAATGATAGGATGTAATGTGAAATTAAGGCAAACGTTGGGTGTAAATTGGACATTTGGCCAGAAAAATTAAAAAAAAAATCAAGCAGTTGGCATATCCAAGCTGTGGACTAGGGGAGAGCATCGATCGGTTCGGTTTGGTTTGTAAGTAGATAAAACCGTTCGGTTTTGAAGATGTGTAATTATAAGCTGAACCGAACCGAAGATTCCATATAAACTGATCGGTCGGTTTTTGAAATTTGTTTGGTTTTCTCAGTTTGGTTCGGTTCATAATGTCGGTTTGGGCCAAAAAGAGAAAAATTAAAAAAAAAAAAACTGAAAAGTATACTAAAGTTGGAACTTTGCACATAGTTAATATATCTGTCATATTACAATATACATAATACACATGTAGATTAATTACATGTGAAATGATATATAAAAAAATTGAGTCCATATGCCAAAAATGAATGGACTGGTAATTGAGAATATACAAAAAAAATATATTTGATGTTCACAAATAATTTAGGCCTGCATAAGTTTTGAGCTGTGAAGTGTGAACAATGCACGCCGAATCATAAACAAAAAACCAAGATGTGCATAAGGCAGCTTGCAAAAGAATATGATACTTTCTCTAATTCCCCATTATTAAAAAATCAAAATACAAGTCCCTGCAAAAAAAAAAAAAAAAAAAAAAAAATCGGTAGAAAATAGCAAAATGAGGCTCAGAATTGAAAATACAAGAGACAGAAAAAATCAAAGGAAAAAAATTAAAATGAGGTTCAGGTTGCTTTGTATCAGTCAGTCCAATAGTCCAACCACATTTCTGATAGCTATTAAAATACAAGCCACCAAAGAAATTTAAGTATGCACTATTGTAACAGTCAAAATACATAGGGTGGAAGCTTTCATCATTGCCTTAAAAAAAGTTATGCACATGCACTGCAACAGCAAGCTAGAAACATGGGCACCTCAATAAAGAGTCTGCACATCATGTTTAATTGTTGGTCACAGAAACAAGCATAACATATTTAATAGCCACAGAAAATCAAACAGAGTATCATAAAGGGACAAGTATCCACCAAGAGCAATCAAGCAAACCAGCAAAGCAACAAGCATCCACCAACAGGCAACAACAATTAAGCAAAAAAATAGCAACAATCCATAGTCTACCAACAACAATCAAGCAATGTAAAGGAATGAAAAAAAATGCAAACATAAAATTTACTGCTATTGTTTAAGTTACGATTTGTTTAATGCATAATAAGATGAATTTAGGCTGTTGTTAATGTAAGAAGGGCCAGGTGCTGTTTGGACAGGAAAATCTGCAAAGAAATGAATAAAAATATTAGTTAAACTTCATTAAAATTGCAGTAAACAATAAAAAAGAAAAAGAAATTGCTAATTAAAAAAGGCATTGACCTCTCTCCAATTTTTCCAAGTCCTCAAGGCTCTCTTCAACTGAGATCGGACTACTAGCCAATCTGAGCCAATCATATGTGCATATTAATGCCTCCACTATATTTGGAGTCAAACAACTCCTGAAAACATCCAAGACACGACCACCAGTGCTAAAAGCACTTTCAGAAGCCACAGTTGAAATCGGGACAGTAATCACATCATGTGCCATTCTAGACATAATTAGAAATCGGTCTGAATTCACTTTCCACCATCTTAGAAGATCAAAGGAAGCATCTTCCTCAACAATATCCTCAGATAGATATATATCTAATTCTGACTTTTTATTGCCACAACTTCCACCAGATTCCATTTTGTGCTTTCTAAATTTTGCTTTTAACAGATACATAGATTTTACATGCAAATTCAGATCAGATGGGTCAGCAGAAATAGTTGGCTCAGAATTGCTTCCACCAGAAACATTAGAATACTCCAAGACATACTCATCAAACAAGACATATAGATCAGATTTGAGAATGAGATACACAGTTAATCCAGTGTCATCACCATACATTTGCTTGAGTGAGAATTCCATATACTCAAGCTTGTCCCGAGGATCAAAGATGTTAGCAAGAAAAATCAGAGTATTCATTTTGTGAGGATCGCCCCAATATTTTGCAAATTTAGATTTCATAAATAGCCCCATAGAAACAACAGAGAGATCAGATGAAGATTGCCACTCATTCAACATCAAGTGCAAGTCAGAAATTTCAGAAAAAAAAGGAATTAGCAGTGATATATAGCGAACTAGAAATTCACAATGTCATATCATAAAATAGCTTCAACATGTCAACAAGTTTATTGGCATTTTGCCAATCAGAATAGTCTGGAACATCATCCTTCAAATATGCTATGAGGAACTCTCTTGCTCCTTATACTTATCAAAAGCTCTCTCATACAAACAAGCAGTTCTAAGCATTATATAAGTTGAGTTCCACCTTGTAGGAACATCAAGAGAGAGACTAGACTGATAAGAAATACTAACAAATTCAGAGATTTCTTTAAATTTTTTAAGTATGAGAGGTGAATTTCTGATGTACCTTACAGCTTCCCTAATCTTTTTAAGAGAATTAGCTTTTCTTTTAAGCCATCATTTACAACAAGATTCAATATATGAGCTATACACCTCATATGTAAAAATTTTAATCTAACAACAGAGGCAGTTCCCCAAGACATTAGCTTATTTTTAAAATAATTTATAGCAGTATCAATCAAAGAAGAATTGTCAACAGTTACAGAAAAAATTGATTTTAAGCCTCAATCAAGCAAATAATTTTCAAAGGCAGAAGCTATATGCTCTCCCCTATAAGAAGAAACAGGCACAAAATTCAAAATTCTTCTTTGAAGTTTCCATTCATTGTCAATAAAGTGACCAGTCACACACATATACTTTATTCTTTGAATAGAAGTCCAAGAATCAGTTGTAATGTTGATTCTATTAGACTGACTATGTATAAATTCTTTGAGCTTCACCCTTTCATCAAGAAACATTGAGTAACAGTCCCTAGAAGAAGTCCATCTAGATGGAATTTTGAACCTAGGGCAACAAGTTGCCATAAAATTTTTGAGGCCATCACCTTCTACGAATTTAAAAGGCAATTCATCAACAATCAACATATGTGCAAGTGCTTTTCGGATGGCTTATTGATTAAAATTTCATATGCCTATTACTCCTACTTGTGATTGACAAACACCATATGCAGGTAACAGTGTTAATAAATACTGCCTATTGTCTAAACTGTGGGGCATCTTTTTGCAATTCAAAATATGATTTTTCAGACTAGAAGTGCCATTTTTTTAGAATCAGCACAGAAAGTTTTACCACAGTATTTGCATTTGGCAGCCGGGCCCCCCTGCTTCATCCTTTATCTTGTCAAAATGATCCCAACACTTTGCTCTGGATTCAACCGCTTTTCTTTTCTTTTTAGCAGGCTCAGGTTGCTTCTCATTAGCAGCAGAGGCATTATGTGTCTCTGGAACAGTTTGTGTTACTCCAGGTTGTGAACTAGCTTCCACCCCCAAGGAGTTAGAATCAGGGACACCAGTGGCAGGAATACTGCCACTGTCACGTTCTATATACAAATAAAAAAAAAATAGAAGAGCAAACATATAGAAGTGTTGAACCTAGCAAAATATCAAAAAAATGCAACAATTAGAAACCATAAATTTACCTAAAAAATACCTTTCTATTTGTATTTTTTTGATACAGTTGCCTTTGCCAGAGAAGGATTACAGATTTACAGTGAATCACAATGAAAAACAATCATAAATCATTCATAGCTTCCACCCTTATAAAGCTTTTAGCTTTCACCTAGAATTACAACATTAGCTACATCAAATCCAGATTTCAAAACCACATTAACACATACATTAAGAAGTTAAAAACAAGAATAACAGAACACCATTTATGTTGGTTTTCAAATAAATAAAACAAATGTGTAAAAAAAAAAAAAAAAAAAAAGCAAAACATATAAACTTGAATACAACTAAAAATCTATAGATCAAGAGCCAAGAAACAATTGAATAATGCAAAACAAAGGCTATAAAAAGAAACAGAAAAGACCCACGTAAATACTTCTGTGAAATATCAAGATATAGTACAAAAATCATCACTACTGTAAATAATCGACATAAATAAAATGTACATAATCGACACAAATTTAAAGAATCTACAGAAATATCAATATAAAAAAAATATCAAGAAATAAAAAACCAGATTTACAAATTACAAATACATTAAAAAAACTAAATTTTTAAACAATACATCGATATAAAACTCTTTTTAATTCAAATAACAAATACAACATACAACTAAAATTATAATTTTGAGTTTAACATTTAATAAAATGTAAAGAATCGACACAAATATCAACATCAATAAAAAACCATCAGAAATATTTGAAAACCAGACCAGATTTACAAGAAAATTTAAAAAAAAAAACTTAATTTTTAAACAATATACATAAAACTCATTTTTTTTTTAATTCAAATGAAAAATACAGTACATAACAAAAACTATAATTTTTAGTTTACCATTTACAAAAAATTAAAGAATCGAAATCCATATAAAAAAAAAATCATCAATATGGTTTTTTTTTTAAAAAAAAAATCATCTAATATCAACCATCAACATCGATATCAAAAAAAAGTTAAAGCCTTTACCTCTAAATAATCACAATTCACGCGAGTGATTTACTGTCATACTATAATCTAACCAGAGAATGATGAAATTGAATCCAGATCAAGTAGATAAACAGCTCATTTAACGAATAAATAAGAAGAAACAGGGGGCCAAAGAGAAGAGAGTGTTCGCCTGATCGGTGTTCGAATGACAATGGGAGAAATAGCGAGAGAAGAATAACTAAAGAAGAGTTAAGAGAAGAAAAATAAGAGTTTGGGAGGACGCGGCAGAAGAGGTAAATGAGAATTAGGGTTAGTCTGATAAAGTGATAGTCTCTGTGACTGTGGGAATATTCGAGAAGAGTTGAGAGAAGAAGAAGAGTTTGGGAGGAGGCGGCGGAAGAAAAATAAGAGATTAGGGTTAGTGGGGTTATAAGGATGTATATATAGTAGGTTATTATTAGGGTTAAATTATATTAGTTATATATATATATATATATATATATATATATATAATTTCAGTTTTCGATCGGTATATACCTTAAACCGAACCGATTTTCAAAAACTGATATAACCTTAGTATTACAACTGAACCAACCGAAATGTATCTCAGCAACCGAGCTGAATTATTAAACCGGTTTGATTCGGTTCGATAACTTCGGCTCGGTCGGTTCTTGCACACTCCTACTGTGGAGTGGTTGCTCCTTTAGTCGGACTCAAATTGGGCTAAGAACCAAGCTGGCCTCCATCTCGTCCCAATATTTGCGGTCTAATCTGACTGCTTGGATCGGGCCTAGCGATGGCTCGGGTCTTCCATAAGTTGGTTAAAAATCATTTTCCCGCGTTTTTTGAGAAACATGTTCACGCAGTCCACAACTGAAGGAGAAAACAACCAAATCAAAGCGGAGAAATGGAGAGATGGATTCCACTGTTTAACATTTTTCTCAACTCCTCAACCCCAGAAACCGAAGCATCTATTTGGTTGAATCAATCTTTCAATGCCTCATCATCATCAACCTCAATCACCACTTCCTCTTTTCTCTCTTTACTTGAGAAACCGATCGATACCATTATCGCTTCCTCATCTCCTCCAACAACAAAGAGGTACCAAAATTTTACTCAATCAACAAATGCCCATTTGATTTGGGAGATTACCCATTTGTTTTTTTAACTGTTTGTTTGTTTTGTCTACAGGGTCATGCTTATTCAGACGCTGCCTGATATGGTGCAGTCGAGAATTCTGTCATTTCTTGCTTTTCAACATGCGAGATTTTGTAAGCGGGATTTGTGTAGGTTAGCCAGGAGTGTTTTAGCTGATAATTTTGGGGTTGATTTCTGGGTGAAGAGGGCTGCACGCAATCTGCTCGATCAATTGTCTGAGTCAAATTATGAATGGATTTCTGGTTTGAGTTTGGATTCTGGGGAAGAGAGAGTTGATGATGAAGAGTTTGATTCATTGCCTGGTTGGCTTAAGGATACTGTCAGTGCTGGTCATGAATTGGTTTTCCCTTGGTTGCCTGTGTCGCTTGATGAATTGAATTCAACAGAATTGTTTGGTTGTCATGGGAGTGAACAACAAGGTTCATTAAGTCAAGTTGGAGAAGGTGCAGGTGATAATTTGGAGGAAGTTGTGGAGGAAATGGAGATTGATCATTCTTCAAATTCTCCTTTAGCACAAGAACTTCAAGACATGGCAGTTAGTTTAAGAAACCAGGTTGTGAATTTTGAGTCTTGCTTTAAAATTGTTGAATTAGCAAATGTAATTCGCCAGCTTTGTTTAGACAAAGGAGGAGGAGATTCTTTTGCGGTTCTGGGTTTGATTGAACCTTGGAAAGTAGCTGATGAGATTGCTTCAGTTCTTGTTTCTCATTTATCAAACGGAACTGATCATGAAGAGCTTGCTTGGCCAAGTCAAATCCTGAGTTCAATTATCCTTCCAAAGATGCTGATTCTTGAAGAACCAGCATCTCGTGTGCTGGTGGCTGCAACTATAGACTACTGCAAACTTTACCAAAGAGCTGCTGAATATGCACTATTGTTTCCATTAATAATGAGAATTGGTGGTATCAATAACCCCATATGCGATGTGATCACAAGGATTATTAAGGAATGCTTGCATCCAGTCCATGTTTCTTCATTTTTCCAGAAGCTTTTATGCGGAGGAGAACGGGAAAAAAGGTTCATTTGTCTTCCTTGCCACCAATGCCTGATCTCCAATGAACTGGTATGGACAGAATCATTATTTAACCTTTTCCATAATATCTTGAATCTTGATATTCATTTAACTCAAGATTCAGTTGATCAACTTGTTCTGCGAGTTCAGAAATTGGCTCACAGTTTCTCAAGTTCTCTAAGATTTGGAAACTTTTTGTTGTGTTTCATTACTAAATGCTCTTTATTATTGATGTCTCATAAGCTCGGTTTGACTAAAGCAGTTGAGCAGACCAGTACTCTTGTTACTAAATCTGTTTTATCAAAATTAGCTGCCCTCTAGCTGCTAAATCAATTTTTAAGAGATTTTTCTTGGTATGCATCTAGTCAGTCCTGCACGATAAAAACTGCACATTGTTCACCTCACTTTACTTAATATAGCATCATTTGAACTTTGGGATGCAACTTAGATTTTAATCTTGAAAGCTATTAGAATTTTGGATTTCAATCTGAAGGAGAAAGTAGTACTACTCTGGGAACTCCTCTTGTTGTATTGTCTTTGTATGACCTACAATCTTGTTTAAGCCATAATCCTTCTATATTGTAGCTGTAGACTGTAGTTTTAATCATTTAGGTTATTTCTATTTTCATCATGCTTTGAGAATGTAAATATAAAAGTAAAGGGAAACATGCAAGTTGTAGAAAGGCATCGCTGTGACTCTCTGAGCTCATGTTTTATGAGAGAATAAAAATTACAGTCTTTTCTTTTTTCATAATAGAGCTGACTACATTTTCTTCTCTATTTGTAGAGAAAAGTTTTGGTGGGTCTTATTGATATTTTCTACCAACAGTTGAAAAGTTGAACGTTCCCCACAATTTCCCTGCTTTCTTTCCCTGCCTTTTCCTACCTTTTCTATGCATGAAGACAAGAACCACTTAAATTCAGACAGACATCAGAGTAGGTTTTTTTAGATGATTGCTCTAATAATTGTTATGTCTGAAATTTCAGAAATGAATTGGAAGATGGTATTGAAGAGTCAATGGATTCCACATAAAATTGCTTATTAGACAATAATTGTCTTATGTTTATGCTGAACATATAATTAGTACAAACTGATAGAGAAATCCATGACATGGTATTACTTGTGGAATATGCTATCTTTAGACATGGAGACCATGGTCTCCATTGCCATTGGCTATTTTCTTCATGGATTCGAATCTGGGTCCCTTGTCTAAAAACTTTGTGGTGGAATAAAGCTTTAGGTAATCTTGAAACGTATAGTTTTTAGGGTACAAGAGTTTGGGAGCCGGAGAAATTATGGCATCACCAGCAGGATTGTAGAATGTGGCAATAGAGAGTCTGCTCCCATTCTTGTCAGCCATTACACGGTGCAAAACACTTTTGTACCTTCCATTACTCAATACTTCAAGTTGGTCACCAGTGTTCACAAAAATTGTATTGTTCTTAGATGGAGGAATCTCTACCCATTCTCCATCTTTCAAGAATTCAAGACCTGGGACTTGATCATCTTGGAGCAACAATATGATACCCCCAGCATCAGTATGCTCTCGTAATCCTCTCACAAGCTCTGGCTGAGGACACTGAGGGTACTTGGCCACTTTTGTTCCTACAGAAGGACCCTTTTTTCCTGAGAATGCTTTCTTTATATCATCACTCTCCAAACCCAGATTCTCACACATGAGCTCAGAAATCTTCTCTGCTAGCTTAATCAGTTGAGTAATATAATCATCTATAGTTTTGCTGCATGCATAATTCATCTGAGTCAATAGATTAAAGTGCTATGTTTTCTAAGGTAGAAGTTATATAATTTAGGCCTGAGCTCCTTAGCTTAAGTAGCATAAGCTTTGGAGATGCTCCATCTCAGATCCTGTTCCCCTACTAACTAACTAACTAGCATACCTATCTCAATTAAAAGCATAAAAGTTGTACAATTTAGGCTTAGAAAATACTATTTTGTGAGAACATGCACGCTGCAAACATGTCTTTTATAAAATGAAAACTTACCCAAAATCCTCCGGGAGTTTTGGGATTTCATTGATGTTGGATGTTGGACGATGCCAAATGAAATAACTGCTTTCCCAGTCTATGTCAGATGTATCTTTTTTATTGTTCAAGTGTTTAGCTATCTCTGATTCATAAAAGGTTTCCTTCAAGTTTTCTTCATAGTGTGAATTCACTAACCACTTTACCTTCTCCATCAACTTCACGTCAATTCCATGGTTCTCAACCTGCAGAGAATTCTCAGTATTAGATTGAATGAAGCATGCGATTTTAGAGAAAGAATTTGCTATTTTTCGAACCTGAAAGAAACCCCATTCCTCGCAAGCTTCATGCAGAGCTGCCATCATTTTGCTCCTGTTCTCACCATCAAATTGACTGAGATCTATCAGTGGAATCTCCATTTGCTCTCTTCTCACCAGTTTTGATTGTAAAAGATAGGTAACTTAGAGAAGTATATATAGGCTAAAGACCTAAGAGAGAGGGGTCCAGTTTTTTTCTGTTAATAATACTGTATTTGATTAATTAGTGGGACAGTTAGGTTAGTTGCAAGTTAAACATAAATGTACATGTTAGGGTGAATTATGAACTTGGAATTCTTTGGAAACAGTGAAGATTATTAAAATCTATAGGTCTATATCCAATTCACCATCACCATCGATGGAAGTGAGTTGGTGGATTTTTAATCTATTTTTTATCAGGTCAATCTAGCAGGCTGCTTGCAAACTTGCAGCAGTTGATTTCATCTTCCTTGGAAAATACTTAATAGTGATTCATTAAGACCGCACATATATCAGTTATTTGGTAGAGTGAATGTGATCATCCAATTGCCCGGGAGAGTTAGGAAGCTGCACGCATCCTGCACATGGTCGAGTTCAAAGAACTCTTTCCACAAGGTTTACTAGCCCCTTGTAAATCCCACCACCTGTTTTCAAATGCACTATTATAGTATTATCAGTGTAAGATCGTAGTTTTTGGGGAAATCTGTGGGCAATAAGCTAACGGCATTGACCTAAAAACAGCCTAAGGGAAAACAATGGGACGGAGAGATCACCCAATGGGCGATTTTCCTACTGACATTTTTGTAGTGGTGTCTCTTTCATCATCTTTTGTCCCTTATTGGGTGTCTGTCTCATATTATCAAATCAAGAATTTTGTTATCAGCTGCTTCGTTTTCGTACAAAGAGTTTCACCACCTATATTGTTAGAAATTCAACTCATGAACTTTTTATATTTAAAAAGAAAGTTTTTGCCATTTGTCTACTTGATGTTCAACGCTCTTCATGCAACTTAGGTCCTAAATTTAGGTGCTCGTTACATCCCCTTCGGAAATATTTATGATTTTGTAAACATTTTATGTAGGAGTGTAGGACTTGCATATGATGCATGCATTTTCTCTTTGTTAGGTATATTGACTGACATTCCATGAGGAAGGCATTTGATTTCATGATTTTTTTTAGACTTAAACACGGTTTGCCAATGATGTGCGAGAGAATTGACAAAACAACTACCTGCATTGAGGCCCCGTGACAAAAAGTCATGGGTTCAATTTTTGATGGTACATAGTTAGTGACTAAATAACATTATCTTTCACTACCAACATATATATATATATATATATATATATATATATATATATATATAATAGTTGTTGAGTTATATAATAGTTGTAATGTTAATGTAGTTGGTAGTTTATAGTTGTAGTTGCATTAGTTAATGTTGTAATCCTAAATTTTAGAAATGGAGTGCCTCGGGAGTAATTTCATCACCCTTGCCTTTATTTATGTAAGTTGTGATTTTATTATGAAATATTGTGAAGATCTTGTACCTTTTAGTTATGTAAGCAAAATTTGCATGTTGAGTAAGAGCCAAGTTGGTGTTGAATCAAAGATGATCCTGTTTAGTCCATCTAGGATCATGTTTAGTCCATCTATGGCTCAAATTTTTTATAAATGTAGTTTGAGTGGCTTGTGAGTTGTGATCCGCACTATTTAGATTTAGTGCATTTACGCGTTGGGCGTCCAGTAAGCAATTGGCTAAGCTTCATTTCTCGTGAAATGCATACGTTAGAAGATGTGCAGTTACATACTATCACATAATTAAGAAATGCATATATTAATTATTTAACTCTAATATAATACTTTTTTTTTTTTTAATTGAAAGAAACACTAATATGATAATACATGCACTAAGTATTCAACACTAATATGATTCATGATATTTTTTTTAACAATGGAATCTAGGTGGGACATACTTGTCCTGTCTTTAGAAAAGAATTTTCCGAAAAATTTCAAAAATAATTCAAGTTAAATAAAATATTTTAAAAATATGGTAATTTAATTTTTTATTAAATATAATGTTCGTATCTTTTAAAATACGGACTCTTTTTCTTTTTTTTTTGTTTTTACCCTTTTAATTTTTTTTTTTTTTACTTTTTATTCTTCTTTCTCTTATTCGTCTTTTCCTCTCTTTTTCATTTTTTCTTCTTTTCTACCTATCTTTTTCTATTTTTTTTCTCATCTCGCTATTGACTTTTCTTATTTATCTTTCTCTCACCCACTTACAATAAATTTTTAGCATGAAATAAAGCTCTAACAATTATTATGTTTCTTTTTCTTTTTTATTTCTATGGATATTGATAAATTTTTGCCAATTGATGTTTTTTTTTGTTGATTTGATGAGTGAGTGTCGATTTTTTTGTTATTGGTACTTGTATCATTTTCTGATTTTATTTTTGAATTTGTACTTTTTGGTGTTATGAGTGTTAATAAATTTTTGTTATTGGTACTTGTATGTATGTGTTTTTAGTGGGATGTTATTTTTAATGTTTTTAAGATTATTGTAGTTGTCGCTGTTATTTTTGAAGTTGTTTTTTGAGGTTGTTATTAAGGTTATTTTTATATTATTTTTTAGGTTGTTTTTTTTATATTATTTTTGAAATTGTTTTTAAAGTTGTTTTTCAGGTTGTCTTTTACATTGTATTTGTTGAAATTTTTTTATTAAAATAATAGTTTTGAAAAAAAAAAGTCAACTGTATTTTTAAATTTTTTTTTCCCGTTTTTCGGTTATTTCTAAAAAAATCCCCAAATTGTAACGATTGCATAAATGGATTGGGCTTAGTTGAATTACAAGCCTTAGTGTTGGGGTTGCGCACAGATACATAGACTTAAGATGGTGACTGTAACGAGAAATTAGGCACAGGCTACACAAATAGCAAGTTGTCCAAATTAGAATCAGATCTTGGGCTACTACTTTGTGTTTAATTTCAGCCTCCACATGATTAATTTTTATTTTTTCTTTTTGACGTTGAAGTGGAAGATGGCTTTTTTTTTTTTTTTTTTTCCAGTAATGTGACAGTTGATATAAATCTCAAGATCAAACACTAAGTAGCAGAAGATGCAGGAGATTGTAAGTTTAAAATTGTATGAGAAAAGAAAATAATTTTAGTTAATACATAAAACAATTCCCTAAATCTGTAAGAATTTAGCCGAATGGCCAAACCTAGTGGGAGATTTTATTTTTGAATATGTATTGATCCATTTTTTCAAAATTCCATGTACTAATGTAATGTATTGATTTTAAAAAAAATCCGAGAACATATAATTTCTTTTGGAAAATAATAATACTGGCATATTACATAATTAGTAACCAAAATGATCCTCATTTGTTACTTTGCTTAGATGGTTGTTAAAGTACTAAAAAATTTGTTATTGGCTTCATTTATCCTTGCCACACAATATGGCACTGATGTTAAGCAACTTTAACTAACCTAATTCACTTCATTTGGAAGTTGTATACATATGAAGCATACCACCCACTCTAAACTAAATTTGCCTTTTTTCAATTCCTTAATTTTTCAACTCTTATTTCGCTTTATTACTATTTTTTATTATTATTATGCTCATTTCAAATAAAAACTTTACTGAATATCGAGGGATTTAGCCGTTTAATGGTATAACTTATTTCAAGACATCGAATAAATTAAAAGTTTTATTGTACCTTCCTTTCTCAAGTTAAAAAAAAAATCATTTAAAAAAAAAAAATCTTTTATCCAAATAAAAATCAAATGCAAAATTAACGTGATCACATACTTCAAAAATTTGTTGTAGAATGCTAAATACACAGAATTCAAACTAAAAATTTTTTTTGAATAAAAAATTAAAGAGATAAATACGGAAAAAAAAAAGTGGTTTACTACTTTTTTTTATTTTGGCTCTTATATATTTTTTAGTGACACTTTTGTGAATCTGAACACTGTTAATTATGATAATGTAGATGCTGACTTCAGCACGTAGTGTCCACATTGGTCTCTATGTCAGCATATTGGAGTTCACGTCGGTATCTACATTAATACATCATCACATCAATATCAACATCAACGTCTATATAGTATCAGTGAGTTTGATATAAATTTACTAACGACAAATATCACAAGATAGTGAAGCACTACATAAAAAATCATAAGACTAAAAGTAAAAAGTCACTAAACTGCATCGTAATTTTTTTTTTACTCATCTCAAAATTAAACCCTCTTCTTCCTCTTTCCTCATTAAAATCCTTCAAAAATGTTCTCAGGTCACACATCCGTCAACATAACACTGGCCCACATTTCAAACGGTCCCGCCAAATATCTTACTGCGCGAATCATCTCATCCGTCAACTCATTCGACCCTCACCATCAGCGGCCACGACCGAATAATCAAAGACATCAAACAATCCACGCATGTAGCTGATATTTTCCCAACACACAAATCAGGGACCGTATCGTAATTTTCTCACCTGCGAAAATCCATGCTCCAAAAAACTCCATTTCTAAGCTAACTGAAAAAGCACAGAAAAACAACTCTCTGCTCTTTTTATTCGCAAAAACCAGAGAGGACACCGAATCCAATTGTTAACCGTCGCCAGTTAACTAACTTCGCCGGCATCACTAAAACGCACCGTTCTTTTCTTTTGCTGAAGGCCATAATACCTCTGCAATGAGGTTAGGTTACGCTCTGCTATTCGTCTCTGCTCTGTTACTTTTTCTCGCAGCGGTAACCGAGTCGGACTCGGCGGTGGAGGTAAATGCAACAAGCGAGTCAAATTCTACGAGTTATTCTAGATCCAAGGAAGACAGTTTTGCTGATATTATTGATCGCGCTTTGGAGAAAGAGTTTAATGAGACCGACCAGAATGAATGTACGTCCGTACTAGATCTGAACTTTGTGTTTATTTTTGTCAGTTTTTGACGAGATTTGCGATAGCTTTCAGTTTCTGGATCAGCGCTGAATTTGCATAATTTCTCAGATTCTTAGAAATGCTTATGGCGAAATTCCTGTATATTTAGCTGTTTCTTTCTAAGAATTTTTATGATAACTTAGTTATTGATACATTTTTCCTGGCAAAATTTTAGTTTCAATATATTAATCATTTTTTTAATGATTCATATGTTGTTTTTTTATTTTCATTTTTGGTTGAGCACGTGAAGCTATTTCGGCTGTAGAAAGAGCTAGGGATTACGTTAAAGCACTGAGAAAACGTAGAATATGATTATAATTTGTTGTTTTTTTTCCTCATGCAGCCACTGATCCTGGTAGCTTCAATAACAGTGTTGCTGGACAGCAGGTTCGTCACTAGTTTTTGTTCAGTCTTAAGTGATTGAGAAAATGGACAATTGTTAAAAGTCCAGTGACATATGTTAGATAATAGTATGATTTGGCGTTGTTTATGTTGTGCAAATGTATATGACAGCTATTGCCGGTGATGTATTGGAAATGTCTGTTATTGAAGTTTTATGATTCTTTAGTTTCTGTATTGCATGAACGGGGTTTTGGTTTTATATGATAGCTGAATGTAACATGTTTAATTTCACCAGGCGGTTTTGGAAACTGTTGCTAGATTTAAGCCAAAGAAAAATGAGACCAAGGAGGAGAAGTATGTGCTCATATCTTGAACACAGTTGAGATTGATGTTCTTTTTGATTCTGTTGACAGGAGTATTTTGATGAATTGTCACACATGAATCAGAACTTCTGATCTGTTTGTTAACTGTAGGTCTTTTCAGTTTCATAATGTTTTCAATTTGGACAATGAGAATCGAGCAGAGGATACGCCCACATTAATTGACAGCAAGGTGTGCCTCACATGGACTGTTTGACCCTCACTTTATATTGTTCTTCTGGTGGTGTTAACTGGTGTTGCATTTTGATAACAGTGCGTGTAAAAAGTTTTTAAAGCTGTTATGAAGCTTATGAAATTTATTGAAAATCTTATTTTCAGGACAATGTCTTTATCATATCAAATCCAAAATCCAAGTACCCTTTGTTGGCACTGGATTTGAGGTTAGTTTTATTCCTTTTATTCTTATAATTCTATCAGACACCAACAGGAATTTATTAGTTGATCATACTAATTCAAAATGCTATGGTTTCAGGCTGATATCAGATCTAGTAGTCGTCATTGTATCTGCAACTTGTGGCGGCATTGCTTTTGCTTGTGTTGGACAACCGGTTGTTTTCATTGCTTTGATGCTTTGTTAACGGTGATTTGCTGTTTTATGTATTTGGGCTTACTTTGGTCTATTCTGAAATTTCCAGGTTATTACTGGATATCTGCTTGCAGGATCAATTATTGGGCCTGGGGGCCTGAGCTGTGTCAGTGAAATGGTGCAAGTATGTTGTTACTTGTCTGTGCTGATTTGTGAACTTACTCTGTTGTCCTTTGCAGTAATGAATGGTTGATTTGGGAATAGATATTCACCATAAGTTTGATGTTTCAATTTTTTCGCTTCTTCCTTTTTTTTTCTTGTTTCTTTTAACAAGTTTATGTTTTTTTGAGGTCACCTTGGGTCAAAATGTAATTCTCTGAACATTAATGCTGTCATAATAAGGGTATTAGATTATATTTGAAATTTTAGCTAAGAGATATATGTGCATGTGTCTGGTCCTTGGTTTTCTTTTATAGCTTGTGGTTATTTTTTTTTCAAGGGATTGTTAACAGTAACATTTAATTCTAGTTGCACGTATTTATTTTCTGATTTGGATAAGCATTCAGGTTGAAACAGTGGCTCAGTTTGGTGTGATTTTTCTTCTTTTTGCATTGGGCCTGGAGTTCTCTGCAACAAAGGTTTGCTTGTATTTTCTGTTCTGCTTCTATTTCTTAATAATTTTGTGTCAAAAAAGCAGATGCATTCTTCAAACTCATTTACTTTTTTGATGTTACAGCTTCGTGTTGTTCGAGCAGTTGCTGTTCTAGGTGGTCTTCTCCAAATTTGCCTCTTTATGTGTATGTGTGGAATAACAGTTTTGGTATGTTAGCATAATCTAGCAAATTTTTAGATTCATTATTTGGATTTTAGCACATAAAAGTTTTGAATCATTTAAACAATCAAGATCACTACTACTTGAATTAACTCACTTGAAATTCTTTGATCACATCTCTCACTTAAGAATGTATGAGATTAATGTTTATTAATATACCTCAGGATAGAAGGTTTTTTTTTTTTTTTTTTTTTTTCTTGTGTAGCAAGGCAAATAAAACACCAATATACAGAAAAAAATTTGCTTATATTATTATGTTCAAGAATTGTTGAAAGATCAGTTTTGTCTGTAAAGCTATGAGTTCAAGAATAATACTTGATTATGATGAATATAAAATTTATTTTCCTCGTAAGTTATTCATCTATAAGACTTTGATGTTTACAGCTGCATGCTTTTTACAGTTTTGTGGTGGTAAACCTTCTGAGGGAATATTTGTTGGTGCTTTCTTATCTATGTCATCTACTGCTGTGGTAAAACTCTAATCTTGGAAGTTTTTGTTCGTGTTTTTCTTGATTTCTCATTGTATGTTTAACAGTTAAAATTTCGTTATGTTTTAGCTAGCTTCTTGGGTAAAAAACATTGAAGGTTGTTCTCTTTAAACAGTTCTACTAAGATTTTTTTTCCCTGCCAAGGTCAGAGGATTTAATCTAAACATTGCTCTTGTCCCCTTTTCTGGTTCTTTTCCCAAGAGTTCTCAAATATGGAAGTAAAAAATCAATGTCCATGCTTACTTAGTTGTCTCATGAACTTATTGTGGGTGGAATAACTGCGTCTTTATTGGCAGTCAATACTGCTTTCTTGATTCTTATGTTGAAATTCAAACATTCTTTTATTAATACATTTATTACAACACATTCTTTTCATTGTATATAGTTCTTATATCCTTAATTATTATCATAGGTTTTGAAATTTTTGATGGAGAAGAATAGTATTAATGCTCTTCATGGTCAAGTCACTGTTGGGACCCTTATCCTGCAGGTACTTATTTCCTTTCTCATCAAATCTGTGTTAAAAGTTTCTGTGCTACTACTGTTATATTCAAATAATCACAGACTTAAAGGAATATCTATTCCTTATAACATTTCTTTTGTGAACAATTACTTTTGTATAGGCATTTACTATTAAGTTTTGAGCTTTATGCCCTGCCAGGATTGTGCAGTTGGTCTGCTGTTTGCTTTGCTTCCGATACTTGGTGGCACCTCTGGTGTTCTTCAAGGAGTCGTATCCATGACTAAATCGTAAGAACATGAATAACTTAAATCTGGTTATGCGTTTAGCTTCTCAATTTTCACTGCATAAATATCAAGTCTGCCTGTTAAATGTTTCTACCATAGTTGTCAAATCGAGATTCGACTCGAGAATCGAAATCCCCTTATTATGAATCGAGAATCAGGAATTGAATCGAATCATAAGATTCAGCTCACATTCATAATATCAATAAAAAATAATATATCCATATAAAAATATATACTTCTATTATTTTTTTTAGTTTTTAAATATATTATGTGCACTAAACAAAAATAAAGTAAAGTATTTGCCTCTAAACTTAAAACTTATTTGTATGTATTTTACTTATTTTTATGATCCTCAAATCCTCAAATTAAAAACTACCCATTATAGGCTATATACATATATATATGTAGGCTAATGATAAAATCAATCCTGAAGTCAAATGACATATTAATTGCATGAGTAAAAGTTTATTTTAATCACATATATATTAATATAAAAAGAAGTGGGTATAAGATAGCAGGAACAAAATACCAAAAATAAAGTAAAAAGAAGAAGAAAGATTGCGACTTCTAAAAGCAAAACACCAGCAACATGCTTCTGGCTTCTTAATATGCTGGTTGACTTCAAGAAGCTATTGTGAGAGAGCAGGATCTTTCCTAACAGGTTTACATGTTTCTTCTTTCTTTCTTTTGTTTTTTCCCTTCTACTCTTGCTTCATCTGAAGCGCTTTCTCTAATTTTCCTTTTTTCTGGGGGGGCTTTTTCTGAATCGGTAGAATAGATAGATTCACAGCGATTCGGTCGATTCACATGACTTGTATACGATTCTTGATCAATTCCGATTTTCCCTAATAGTTGACTCGTTTTACAACTAAATCGCGATTCGAGTCATGAATCGTACGATTCTAACAACAGTGGTTTCTAGTATATATGTTTTTAATTGAAAATTTTAGTTGTTACTAAATTGTCAGGTGCCCTGAATTTATATAAGTAGAATCCCTTGAAAATGAACATTTAGGCATGGTGATGCCATTAACAAAATCTGCAAGATTTTCCAGGTTATGCTAGTGTAGCCTGCTAATTAAAAATTTGCTCTCGTATATTGTGGCTAAGGGTGTAAACGAGCCAAGCTGAGCCGAGCTTTGGCTAGCTCAGGTTTGGTTCATTTATAAACGAGCCGAGCTGGTCAGGTTACAAAGTGTTCGCGAGCTATTCACGAGCTTAGGCGAGGCTAAACAAACTAAAAAAATTTCTAAAAATACAATGTATAAATTTAAATTATTCATTAAAATAATTTAAAATAAATTATTTACTAAATAATTTATTATAAAATTATGATTTTTTGTAATAATATATTTTTAAAATATTTAAAT
>CATIWO010365328.1:0-27460 GCA_949673435.1 Macaranga tanarius | reverse complement strand
AAAATCATAGCATTTAATCTAATTTCAAGCTCAAAATCAACTTGATTAGAACAATAAGAAGAGGAAGAAACGGAAACTTATAACCACTCACAGATTTCTCCCGCTGATCCCCTCTTGTTCTTGCTGAAGTTGGCTTCCTTGAATTCAGAACACAAACTTCTTCTTTCTTTTCCTTTTTCTTCTCCCTCTTTCTCTTTTCTCTTCCGTTCTTTTTCTTTCTTCTGCAGACTCTTCTTCTCTTCCTTTTCTTATCCAATTTCTTATTCTTATCCAATCATTTCTTTCTTCTTAACCCTTCTTCTTTCTTTTCTTTCAATTCCATCCTTATAAATTTCATCTAATATCATCAATTTTTAGTGTCTTATAACATGTCCTCATTAGTGCTTATCTCAAAACAATAGAATTTCTTATCAATCTCAATTTCACGCCACAAGCTTAATCGATATCAATTATTGACTTAATTACTAAATAATCAAACTCCAAATCATTTACTCATAATAGTGGCAAACAAATCTTAAATCATCAAATTTAATTAACAACAGTAATAACATTCTTAATTTACATTAATGAACAGTAATCCTGTTCCAGGACACGGACGTTACAAACGAGGTAAAAGCCTAGTGATAAAAATGATATATAAGCCCAGCTCAGCAAGAAATTGGATTCTGGCCCGTTTGAGAGAAACCCAAACACATCAAAATTCACTAAAGTAAACCCATCAGACCAAACCTATTAAACCAAACTCATCAGAGCCCAAATGAACCAAACCCATCACAGCCCAAATAATTAGCCCAGCCCACAGAATTGCTTCACAGAGGCATCGCCTTAGTGAAACAAAGTCGACGCCTCTTCATGTTAGAGGCGTCGCCTCTACACGGCAAAGGCGACGCCTCCCTAATAAAGAGTAGAAAAAAAATATAATAAACGCTCTTTAATTTATTATTTGTTTTGCAGGTCTAAATATTAGATAGCCCACGGACTATTTTTATTTGTTTAAGTTGTGGTTTATTTATAATGGATTGTAATTCATTTCTCCTCCCTCATTTCTTTATGTGTTTTTATTTTTGGTTGTTTTGATCATTATTTTTGATATTTATTGTGAATTGTGATTATGTATGTGAATGTATGGATCAAGACCCAAAATTGCATGAAAATAGACTAATAATTAAACTCGGGCTAAAATATAAAATTTGAAAATTGATTGAGGCCCATTTGCATGTAATTAAAGGGATAATTAAGTAATTAAAAATGATAAAATATAAAACATAAACGGAGGCCGATCGCAAGGTCGGGTGGGCCATTCAAAAGTCCATACCCAGTTTCCGAACCCAATCTCTAAGGACGGCTGCTGAGCTCCCTCCGTGGGATCCAGTTGCTGTAAAAGTGTTCCCGGATTTCAGCCGGGTGGCGACTCCATTCTCCGACCTAAGCCTATCAAGGCCCAAAGTTGTATTCCTAGTGGGCCCTGAGCCCGCACAGTGCCGTGGTCGCCGAACACTTGGGCGCACGCTGAACCCCGCCGCCTACACAAACTATTATATTTAAGTTTTTCTTTAAAATAAAAAATATAGAGCGGTAAAGTGAGAATTAGAGTAAACATAAGGGTCATTTTGGAACTTTTTTCTGAATTTCATGGAAAAATTTAATACTATCAGAGATTTTATTTAAATACACTGCATTTGAGAATTCCAGGATTATAATTGAACATCGAAAACTATAAAGTATCAAAGTGGGAATTGGGTTAAACATTAACTTCATTTTTAGCTTTTTTCCTTAAAAAAATCGCACTGAGTAAATAAAAGTGATACATGTCAAATTGAACTCTCAACTTTATTTGATTTTTATTTTTTTGGTCTAATAAATTTTTTTTATAAAAAATAGATTACGTTAGATTTTTTAAAAAAATATAATAAGTCATATGAGTTAAAAAAAATTAATTTTAATTAATAAATAAAAATTTAATTTGACTAAAAAAGAGAACTGGTATTTTTTTAAAAAATATATATATATCATTTAATTGTAAAATTTTTAAAATTTTACAAATTATTAAAAAAATTTATAAACTTATAAATTTTACTTGACATATATTTTAAAAAAATTTAAAATCTTTTATAAGTTTACAATTTTTTTAAAATTTAAAAAGGTTTGCTATAGGCTTAAAAAGTTTAAAATCGTATGATCTAAGTGATATAGATTTTAAAAATAAAATTTAAAAACTCTATAAATTTAAAAAAAAATTAAAATTTTGAAAAAATTTCTGCATACCAAAAATTTTTTTAAAATTTTTGAAAAATTTTATATTTTTTTTTGGTTGGAAAGGGGGGGATAGGGGGATTCGAACCCCCATTCATTACATGCCCATCCCAAAGCAGATGGACGAAAAATTTTATAATCAAGTGATATATATTTAAAAATTTCATCAAATTTTTTTAGTAGTCAAACTAATTAGTTAACTGTTAAAATTTAAAGAAAAATCTCTTATAGTCTAATTTTAAATAAAAAAATCATATTAAAAAATTATTTTTTAAATAGATAATAGTCTCATTTATCTTAAACTATATTCAAATTTTCTATTTAATCTTATCATTTAAACCGTATCAATTTATCATATAAAGTTTTCAATTTGTTTCAATTCTATCCAATTTTCTACTAAGGATCTAAATGTAATTTTAAAAATTACTATCAGGTCTGTGCCCGAATATTTAATATTATATTTGGATAGGAATAGATTATATAGAAAATAAGTTTGAATGAATGACTTAATTGAAAATAATTAAATTTGGGGACTAAAGCGGAATTCGGCGTTAATTGCCCAAATTCTCAAATGAGAGAATTATTTAGAAAAAAAAGGAATGATTGTCGAGGGACGTGCAGCTTGCAGAGGAGAGGTGAGGATGACTCACCTATCCTCTGCAAGGCAAAGTGAGCAAAGGAAGCTCAAAACTGAAAAGTGGTACTGAAAATAGAAAACAAAAAGAAAAAGAAAAGTAGAGCAAAAGATAGAAAGAAAGAAAAGGAGCAGAGTTTTGTCTGTCCCTCGGTGAGCGACGTAGGAGTTAAAAGTAAGAGGGAGGAGCCAACGACATAGGTGAGCAGATCACATTCTTCAAAACCCTATAATTTTCTTTATTTGAATTATTATTTTGATTGAAGCTTTGGATGTTTGATTATATTTGGTTTTTGAACGATTTAAGGAAAATTTGAAATTTTAATGTTGGATTTGGGAAGGGAAGCGGTGCCTCTATGGTAGAGGTGGTGCCTCTAGAGCACAGAGGCGTGCACCTCTATCTGATGAGGGCGAGTGCCTCCGTGAAGGAAAGCGGCGCCTCTATGCTGATCAGGTGGCTCCTCTGTATAATTTAAGGCAATTCCTCAGTCTGATTTAGAAGAAAAACTTATTTCTAAACTGAATTTGAATACTGAGATATATTTATAGTAATTTGCTTGGCTGAGACCAAGATTGATTTAAGAAATTATGTTATTTAAATGATTTTGAGTAATTGAATATTAAAGAGTTGCAGTAAGACCGTGCCCAGGGTATGGTAGGGTTTAATGAGATATAAGACTGTATCCGGGATACAGTGACTCATGTTATTTTATGTATCCGGGATACAGTGACAAGCCTTTTAGGCTACTTTATGTGATTTATGATTATGGTATGCATACCTGACCCGAACCTTCAATGTGCTGATTAGTACCCACCACATTGACAGCAATCTAATTATATATTGTTTAAAGAAATCCATTGTGATTTGATTATATATTGATTCAATGAGTTCAATTATGAATTGACTTATATATTTTTAATGCTATTGATGGATTCTATGGTTTACAGTTATAATTTAACTGTTATTTTGATTCATTTTAAATTATTTTAGTTATCAATTGAAATGTTATTTATTCAGTCACCGGGAGTGTTTACTTTAGTTCATTCACTGAGTGTTTCACATAGAAATACTCACCACTTCCTTTTGTAAAATTATTTTCTTTTCAGCTTAGCTACTTATACATACCTATATAGAGTGTTATGGCGATCATGTGAGTAGCCCATACTTTAGGCGTATATGGTGATGAGACGATAGTTTTGTACTATATTAGACATAATCCCAATGCCGAGCTATCCTTTCGAGTCTCCGTAGACCCCATAGCCACTGATTATTGCACTAGTATAGTGAGGAATAACTTTTCGGACGGATGTCTGACAGTCATTTCTATTGCCTATGAGACACAGGATGGAGTCCAGGTCACTCTGACTTGGACGTAGCCGATACCAGACGCTACTGATGCTATGCTCTTTTTGCCGGTAGAGGGTTGAGCTTTAGGATTGTTGCTACTATTTTTGGGTATATATGTGGGTAGCACATCCTAGGGTAGTTAAACTACCTTTTCTAGGGATTTGATAGGGCCTTTGATCCTTTTTGATGTATCATGTTTGTATATTTTTTATAGCCCTTTTCTCTAGTTTTTCCCTTCACCGCTGAACAATGATCTTATTCGATGAGATTGTGTATATCTTGCCATCTATACTTTATAATGATTGGTGAATGTTATGTATACAAATTTTAGTATTGTTACTAAGTAAATAACCTTAGTAGATAAGTTAAAGATATAATTCGAGTGATATAAATATTATTAATTCCGTATTGTAAACCAGTTAATCTGGATAGTATCATTGATACTTTCTTAGAATTGGTAACTTTCCACGCTGTTACTCTATGCTGGACAGTCCGGGTTGGAAATATGTCCGACGTGGGTGTCAGTGGAAAGGGGTGTTATAATTTTTAGTATCAGAGCCTAGGTTTTGAAAGTTTAGATTATAAGGTTAAGAATATTATTGATTTTGAAACCTAGACTGTGGAAATGATATTATTAATGACTTTTAAAGATTAAGCTATGAAATTTGATATTTGGAAGAAATCTATATGATGATTTAAGAATACTGAATGAATTAATCTTGAATTACAGGAAGTTAAGTAATGGTAAGAACTAGGGGAGGTGGTTTGGGTGCTTGAGGTAGACCGAGAGGCGAGGTAGGGGCCGAGGTGCCCAGGCAGATAGAATAGATATAGTGGAAAGGGTAAATAATATGAATAGAAGCAGAAATATACCACGAAATAGATCCTCATCAGAAGCCTTTATTAGTAACAAAAGGAGTGATAGGCGTGCACATAGTGCAGAGAGTAGGCAAGGTAGTTCAATATCAAGGATGACGATACTAAATTTTAACGTACCAAGACGAGCACAAAATGGACAGCCACCATAGCCGGTACATGGAAATGAAGCTAACCTAGTGCCACCAATGATATATATGGATGCTGTAGAATTGGCATGAACTGTGGCCATGGCAATGGTAGAAAGAGATAGGAAAATGTATAAGAGGCCTGGAGACGCGATTGAACACGCAAAGAAATATGGAGCGTATGACTTTTATAGCACATTGGATCCAAGATAGGTTGACAAATGGATTAAGACTGTGGAGAAGGCGTTTATGACTCTACAACTGAGCGATGAAGAAAAGATGAGCAATATTTATGGGTTAATGTTCGATAAAGCTAACGATTGGTTAACTCAAATTTGAAATCTCTACGGAGAAGTTCTGAGTTGGCAGGTATTTCAGGATGAGTTCCATAAAGAATATCTAATAGAGAATTATCAAAAAGAGAAGTTAGCCATTTTTATCAATCTGGCACAAGGATCGATGAAGGTGAGAGAATCTATTGATAAGTTTAAAGACTTGTACAAATATGCTAAGGATATCTACCCTACCAAAGAGAAAAAGAGTGAGAAGTTTTGAGAGGGTTTGCATATATCCTTAAGAGGAAAACTGAATTTATACGCTGGGACTACTTTCTGAGGCTAGGTCAAGAAAGCAATGGAATAAGAAAAGCTAGATAAAAACTTAAAGCTTCGACTCATACCTGATGAAATCAATAACTTGAGTCATCGCGACAACTCTGGAAAAGAAATGAGGATCGACGATTGAGATTCTCTCCTTATCCCAGAAGTAATGTGAGGACAGGAGGTGGGAATTGACCCCATAGAAGTCAAACATTGGTTAGATAGCCGGCAAGACTATCAGGGCAAGTAGGTATTAGATTTAGCACACAACGAAAAGGTGCATTGATATGGTGCAATGTATATAGGAAGAATCATTTGGGAAGGTATAGTCAGTTGGAAGTTAGATGCTTTCGATTAATGAAATCTGATATTATGCCAGAAACTATATAAAAGTACCACCCAGAGAACCTTCAGTACAAACATTATATGCTCCTCGTAGTGAGCAAGGTGGGAGAACAACTAGGCATGAATACCTGCGAACATAATTAAAGAGGGAATGGAGGTAAAAGAACCTCATCAAAACCAACCGGGAGAGTCGAGTACTGTAGTTAGAGGTGTGCAGCAAGCAAGGGTTTATGGTGTTACAGAAAAGGAGGTAGATAAGTCTCCAAATGTAATAGCAGGCAAAACGTATATTAACGGTAAGTTAGCACGCATACTAATTGACCATAGTGCTATATTTTTATTCTTATCATCAATTTTTATGATGCAGGATAGGCTTAGGATGGATGATTTGAATGAACCTATAATAGTGAGCATGCCTATAAGTATGAGTGTAGTATGCAAGAAGGTGTGTAGAAATATTTTAGTAGAAATTGATGGGGGTAAACTAAAATGGGATTTCATACCCCTACATCTTGATGAATTTGATGCTATACTCAGAATTGATGGGTTAAGCCATTAGCAAGCCAATATAAATTGCTTTGAAAAGCAAGTGGAATTAGAGGGATAAGATGGAAAAAAGATAGTATTTATCGAAAGAGATAGGAAGACTCCTATTAAGATAATCTCGATGATGAAGGTTGAGAAATATCTTTGAAAGGGGTATGAAGCCTATCTAGCCTCAGTGATAGAAGAATGAAAAAAAAGTACGAAATTAAAAGACTTACCAACAATGAACAAGTTTGAGGACGTGTTTCCTGAAGATTTGCCAAGATTACTACTAGAAAGGGAGATTGAATTTGAAATTAAACTCATACCTGGAACATATCCTTTATCACAAACGCCGTATAAGATGGCTCCAGTAGAGTTGAAAGAACTAAAGATGCAATTACAAGAACTATTAGATAAGGGATTTATTCGACTAAGCTTTTCACTTTGGGGCGTACCCGTATTATTCATGAAGAAAAAAAATAGATCTCTTTGGCTGTGTATAGATTATAAACAGCTGATTAAGGTTACAATCTAGAACAAATCCTTTACCTAGGATAGAGGATTTATTTGATAAACTGCAAGGGATGAAAGTGTTTTCAAAGATCGATTTGCACTCTAGTTATCACCAATTGAGGATCAAGGAATCTGACGTATCAAAAATTACATTTAGAATGAGGTATGGACACTACAAGTTCCTAGTTATACCGTTCGGACTCACGAATGCACCAGCTGCATTTATGGATCTGATGAATCATGTATTTAAACCGTATCTGGATAAATTCATGATCGTGTTCATTGACGATATTCTGGTGTACTCAAAGTTTAAAGAGGAATATGAAGAACACCTGACAATAATGTTAGAGATTTTAAGAGTTAAACAGTTGTATGCGGAGTTTAGCAAATACAAATTCTGGTTGGATAAAATTATATTTCTTAGTCACGTGATATCAGCTAAAGGAGTGTACGTGGACCCCAGTAAAGTCGCAGCAATTATTAATTGGGAGCCACTAAGAAATGTAATGGAAATACGAAGCTTTCTAGGATTAGCAAGCTACTATTGACGATTCGTACAAGATTTCTTAATTATTGCATCACCATTGACAAAATTACTAAGGAAGAATGTAAAATTTGTATGGAGTTCAGAATGTCAACGAAGTTTCAAAGTTTTAAAGGAGAAATTGGTTACAGCACCGATATTAACATTACCAGTTCAAGGAGGTCATTATATGGTATATAGTGATGCTTCAAAGCAAGGACTTGGTTATGTGTTAATGCAAAATGGAAACGTTATAGCGTATGCATCAAGGCAACTAAGGCTGCATGAGCAGAACTATCCCACACATGACCTAAATTTAGCAGGAATGGTATTCGCATTAAAGATGTGGAGACATTATTTGTACGAAATTACTTATCAAATATTCACGGATCACAAGAGCCTGAAGTATATCTTAACTCAAAAGGAGTTAAATTTAAGACAAAAATGTTGGGTGGAACTATTGAAAGATTACGACTGCACAATCGAATACCACTCAGGAAAAACTAATGTGGTTACGGATGCATTGAGCCAAAAATCGGGTGAAAATTTGTATCATATCTGCACGGTTAGAATGCCACTATTGATTGAATTAGGAAAGTTGAATGTTGAAGTGGAGATAGATTCCTTCGGTGAAGTATTAGCTACCTTGAAGGTGAGGCCGATCTTAATAGAAAGAATCGAGGCAACACAATAAGTGGATGAGGAAACAAAAAGGCTGAGTAAGGATGCTAAAGATGGAAAGGTGAAAGAATTGAGTTATAGTGAAGAAGAAGTTTTAAAGTTTAAAAACTGACTGTACGTGCCAAAAGTAGAAGAATTAAGGCGAAAAATAATAAAAGAGGTATATTATTCGGCGTATGTTATACATCTAGGAAGTACGAAGATGTATAGAATGCTGAAAGAAAACTATTAGTGGAAAGGAATGAAAAAGGATGTCGCGGAGTTCGTATCTAAGTTTTTAACGTGTCAGCAGGTGAAGGCAAAACATAAACATCCCGCATGATTACTACAATCTTTGCCGATTCCTGAGTGGAAATGGGAACATATCACAATGGATTTGGTGGTAGGTTTGCTAAGAACCTAACAAGGACACGACGCCATTGGGATGATTGTCGATCGATTAATGAAGTCAGAACATTTCTTACCGGTTAGAACTAACTACAATTTGAACAAGTTGGCAGAATTATATGTGAAGGAGATCGTAAGATTATATGGAGCTCCAGTGTCGATCACGTCTGATCGAGATCCAAGATTTACTTCATAATTTTGGCCGAGTCTGCAAAAAGTGATGGGTACTAAATTGAAATTTAGTACAACTTTTCACCCTCAAATGGACGGTCAATCTGAATGTACCATCCAAATTTTTGAAGATATGCTTAGAGCAAATGCATTAGAATTTGGAGATAATTGAAATAAGCAAGTGCCACTAATGGAATTTACTTATAATAACAGCTGTCAGAGTAGCATAGAGATGGCACCATTTGAAGCGTTATATAGAAGGAAATGTAGAACCCCCATTTATTGGGAGGAAACTGGAGAGAGAAAGTTATTAAGAATGAAATAGGTATAGATGACCACGAAAAATCTTCGTATAGTTCAAGCGAACTTAAAAATGGCTTAGGATAGACAAAAAAGTTATACTAACTTAACTTGAAACAAGCTGACATTGAATATAATGTGGGAGAGAAGGTATTTCTGAAAATATATCCGTGAAAGGGAGTGCTGAGATTTGGCAAGCACTGTAAGCTAAGCCCAAGATTCATAGGACCGTACGAGGTAATCGAACGCATTGGGCCAGTAGCCTATCGATTAGCACTACCCCCAAATTTATTTGGAATTCATTATATTTTTCACGTGTCAATACTAAAAAGGTACAAAAGTGATCCTTCGCACGTACTACAAGAATAACTGGTGAAACTAAAAGAAAATTTGAGCTACGAATAAGAACCAGTATTGATCATAACCAAAGATCAAAAAATACTGCACAACAAGGTTATTCCGTTAGTTAAAGTACTGTGGGAAAATCACCCTCATGATAAAGCCACGTGGAAATGTGAGGAAGATATAAGACATCGGTACTAGTAACTATTTATGCCCCAAGCTGATTAAGGATATTAGCGTTATCAAATTTTGAGAAAGAAATTTTCTAAGTGGAGGAGAATTTTTAAGTCCGTACCAGAATATTTAATATTATATTTGGATAGGATTAGATTGTATAGAAATTAAATTTGATTAAAGGACTTAATTGAAAATAATTAAGTTCGGGGACTAAAGCAGAATTCGGTGTTAACCATCCAAATTCTCAAATGAGAGAATTATTTAGAAAAAAAAGGAATGATTGCCGAGGGACGTGCAGCTTGCAGAGGAGAGACGAGGATGACTCACCTATCCTCTGCAAGGCAAAGTGAGCAAATAAAGCTTAAAACTGAAAAGTGGAACCAAAAATGAAAAATAAAAATGAAAAGAAAGCAGAGCAAAAGAGAGAAAAAAAGAAAAGGAGTAGAGTTTCGTCTGTCCCTCGGTGAGTGACGTAGGAGTTAAAAGCAATAGATAAGAGCCAACGACATAGGTGAGTGGATCGCCTACTTTAAAAACCCTATCATTTTTTTTATTTAAATTATTTTTTTGATTGAAGCTTTGGATATTTGATTGGATTTGGTTTTTGAACGATTTACGAAAAATTTGAAATTTTAACATTGGATTTCGGAAGGGAGGCGCCGCTTATGTGCTAAAGGCGGCACCTCAACCCATTAGGGCCCTAGAGGCAGCGCCTCTAGAGCACAAATGCGTATGCCTCTATCTTATGAGGGCAGGCACCTCTGTGAAGGGAAATGGTGCCTCTATGCTGATCAGGCTGCTCCTCTGTATAATTTAGGGCAATGCCTCAGTCTGATTTGGAAGAAAAACTTATTTCTAGACTGAATTTGAATACTGAGATATATTTATAGTAATTTTCTTGGCTGAGACCAAGATTAATTTGAGATATTATTTGAATGATTTTGAGTAATTGAATATTAAAGGGTTGCAGCAAGATCGTGCCCAAGGTACGGTAAGGTTTAATGAGATGTAAGACTGTGTCTGGGATATAGCGACTCATGTTATTTTTTATATCCGGGATACATTGACAAGCTTTTTAGGCTACTTTGAGTGATTTATGATTATGGTATGCATACTTGATCCGAACTTTCAATGTGCTGCTTAGTACCCATCATATTGATAGCAATCTAATTATATATTATTTAAAGAAATCAATTGTGATTTGATTATATATTGATTCAATGAGTTTAATTGTGAATTGACTTATATATTTTTAATGCTATTGATGGATTCTATAGTTTACAGTTATGATATAACTGTTATTTTGATTCATTTTAAATTATTTTAGTTATCAATTGAAATGTTATTTATTCAAGTACTGGGAGTGTTTATTTTAGTTCATTTACTGAGTGTTTCACATAGAAATACTCTCCATTCCCTTTTGTAAAATTATTTTCTTTTCATTTTAGCTACTTGTATATACCTGTATAGAGTATTACGGTGATCATATGGGTAGCCCAGACTTTAGATGTACATAATGATAAGACGATGGTCTTGTACTATATTAGATATGATTCCGATGCCAAGGTATCCTTTCGAGTCTCCGTTGACCCCATAACCACTGATTATCATACTAGTACAGCGAGGAAAGACTTTTTGGATGGATGTTTGACAATCATTTCTGTTACCTATGAGACACAGGTTGGAGTCCAGGTCACTCTGACTTGGATGTAGTCGATACCAGACGCTGCTGAAGCTATGCTTTTTTTGTTGGCAGAGGGTTGATCTTTAGGATTATTGCCACTATTTTTGGGTATATATATGGGTAGCGCATCCTAGGATAGTTAGACTACCTTCTCTAGGGATTAGATAGAGCCTTTGATCCTTTTTGATGTATTATGTTGTGTATATTTTTTATAGCCCTTTTCTTTAGTTTTTTCCCTCACCACTGAATAATGATCTTGTATATTATACTATATATATATATATATATATATATATATATACACACACACATTATGTTTTCAGTAATAGTGTTTGGTCGATGAGATTGTATATATCTTGCCATCTATACTTTGCAATGATTGGTGAATATTATGTATACAAATTTTAGTATTGTTATTAAGTAAACAGCCTCAGTGGATAAGTTAAAGATGTAATTCGAGTGATATAAATGTTATTAATCACGTATTATAAACTAGTTAATCTGGATAGTTTCATTGATACTTTCTTAGAAGTGATATCTTTCCACGCTGTTACTCCGTGTTGGAAAGTTCGGGTTAGAAATCTATCCGACGTGGGTGCCGATGGGGAGGGGTGTCATAATTTTTAGTATCAGAGCCTAGGTTTTGAAAGTTTAGATTATAAGGTTAAGAATATTGTTGATTTTAAAACTTAGACTGTAGAAATGGTATTATTAATGACTTTTAAAGCTTAGGCTATGAAATTTAAGATTTGGAAGAGATTTATGTGATGATTTAAGACTACTGAATGAATTAATCTTAAATTGCAATAAGTTAAGTAATGGCAAGAACTAGAAGAAGTGGTTTAGATGCTCGAGATAGATCTAGAGGTAGACCGAGAGGCTGAGGTAGGGGCCGAGGTCCCCAGGCAGATAGAATGGATATAATGGAAATGGTAGAAAATATGAACAGAAGCAGAAATATACCATGAAATAGATCCCCATCAGAAGCCTCCGTTAGTAACGAAAGGAGTGATGGGCATGTATATGATGCAGAGAGTGGGTAAGGTAGTTCGATGTCGAGGACGATGATACTAAATTTTAACATACCAAAGCGAGCACAAAATGGACAGCCACCACAGCCGGTACGTGGAAATGAAGCTAACCCAGTGTCACTAATGATGTATATGGATGCTACAGAATTGGCATGAACTGTGGCCATAGCAATGGTAGAAAAAGACAGGGAAAAGTATAAGAGGCCCGGAGACGTGATTGAACACGCAAATAAATATAGAGCGTATGACTTTTACGGTACATTGGATCCAGGACAGGCTGATAAATGGATTAAGACTGTGGAGAAAGCTTTTACGACTCTATAACTGAGTGATGAAGAAAAGTTGAGCAATATTTATGGGTTGATGTTCGATAAATCCGACTATTGGTTAACTCAAATTTGGAATCTCTACGGAGAAGTTCTGAGTTGGCAAGTATTTCAGGAAGAGTTTTATAAAGAATATCTAATAGAGAATTATTAAAAAGAGAAGTTGGCCACATTCATCAATCTGGCACAAAGATCGATGACGGTGAGAGAATATATTGGTGAGTTTGAAGACTTGTACAAATACACCAAGGATATCTACCCTACCGAAGAGAAAAAGAGTGAGAAGTTTTGAGAGGGTTTGCATATATCCTTAAGAGAAAAACTGAATTTATACACTGGGACTACTTTCTGAGGCTAGGTCAAGAAAGTAATGGAATAGGAAAAGCTAGATAAAGAACTTAAAGCTTCAACTCAGACCCAATGAAATCAACAACCTGAGTCATCGCGATAACCCTGGAAAAGAAATGAGGATCGATGATCGAGATTCTCTCCTTATCCCAAAAGTAATGTGAGGACAGAAAGTAGAAATTGACCTCAGGGAAGTTAGGCACCAATTAGATGGCCGGCAAGACTGTCAGGGCAAGTAGGTGCTGGATTTGGCACACAGAGAAAAGATGCATTGCCATGGTGAAATGTATGTAGGAAGAATCATTCGGGAAGGTATGGTCAGTTGGAACTTAGATGCTTCTGGTGTAATAAGATTGGACATTACGCCAGAAACTATACAAAAGTACCACCTAGAGAACCTTCGGTACAAGCATCATATGCTCCTCACAGTAAGCAAGGTAGGAGAACAACTAGGGTAGGAAGACTTGCGAACACAACTAAAGAGAGAATGGAGGTAAAAAAACCTCATCAAAACGAACCAGAAGAGCTGAGTACTACAGTTAGAGGTATACAGCAAGCAAGGATTTATGGTATCATAGAAAAAGAGGTAGAGAAGTCTTCAGATGTAATAGCAGGCAAGGCACATATTACTGGTAAGTTAGCACACATACTTATTGACCTTGGTGCTACATTTTTGTTCTTATCGTTAACTTTTATGATGTATGATAGACTTAGGATGAATGATTTGAATGAACCTGTGATAGTGAGCATGCTTATAGGTATGAGTATTGTATATAAGAAGGTGTGTAGAAATATTTTGGTAGAAATTAATGGGGTAAATTGCAATGAAATTTTATATCCCTACGTCTTGATGAATTTGATGTTATACTCGAAATGGATGGGTTAAGCCATTACCAAGCCAATATAAATTGCTTTGAAAAGCAAGTGGAATTAGAGGGAGAAGATGGAAAAAAATATATTTATCGGAAGAGATAGGAAGACTCTTATTAAGATAATCTCGATTATGAAAGTTAAGAAATATCCTAGAAAGGGGTATGAAGCCTATCTAGCCTCAGTAATAGAAGAATGAAAAAAAGGTACGAAATTAAAAGAATTACCAATAATGAACGAGTTCAAGGACGTGTTTCCTGAAGATTTGTCAGGATTACCACCAGAGAGAGATTGAGTTTGAAATTGAACTCATACCTGGAACAACTCCTTTATCACAAATGTCATATAGGATGGCTCCAGCAGAGTTGAAAGAACTAAAGACACAATTGCAAGAAGTGTTAGATAAGGGATTTATCCGACTGAGCTTTTCACCTTGGGGCACAACCATATTATTCGTAAAAAAAAGATGGATCTCTTCGGCTATGTATAGATTATAGACAGCTGAATAAGGTCACAATCTGGAACAAATATCCTTTGCCTAGGATAGAGAGTTTATTTAATCAACTGCAAGGGATGAAAGTGTTTTCAAAGATTAATTTGCGCTCTGGTTATCACCAGTTGAGGATCAAGGAATCTAACATATCAAGGACTACGTTTAGAATAAGGTATGGAGACTACGAGTTCCTGGTCATGCCATTCAAATTCACAAATGCACTAGCTGTATTTATGGATCTGATGAATCGCATATTCAAACCGTATCTGGATAAATTTATGATCATATTCATTGACGATATTCTAGTGTACTCGAAGTTAAAAGAGGAACATGAAGAACATCTGAGGATAATATTAGAGATTTTAAGAGTTAGACAGATGTACGTGAAGTTTAGAAAATGTGAATTCTGGTTGGACAAAATTATACTTCTTAGTCACGTGATATTAGCTAAAGGAGTGTACGTGGACCCCAGCAAAATCGCAGTGATTGTTAATTAGGAGCCACCAAGAAATGTAATAGAAATATGAAGCTTCCTAGGATTGGCAGGCTACTATCGATGATTCGTACAAGATTTCTCAATTATTGCATCACCATTGACAAAATTACTAAGGAAGAATGTGAAATTTACGTGGAGTTCAAAATGTCAATGAAGTTTTGAAGTTTTAAAGGAGAAATTGGTTACGGCACAGATATTAACATTATTAGTTGAAGGAGGTCATTATGTGGTATATAGTGATGCTTTAAAGCAAGGACTTGGTTATGTGTTAATGCAAAATGAAAAAGTTATAGCGTATGCATCAAGGTAACTAAGGCCGAATAAGCAGAACTATCCCATACATGACCTAGAATTAGCAGTAGTGGTATTCACATTAATAATGTGGAGACATTATTTGTACGAAATTACCTGTCAAACATTCACAAATCACAACAGCTTGAAGTATATCGTAACTCAGAAGGAGTTAAATTTAAGACAAAGACGTTGGGTGGAACTATTAAAAGATTATGACTGCACAATCGAATGCCACCCAGGAAAAGCTAATATGGTTGCAGATGGACTGAGTCAAAAATCGGGCAGAAATTTATATCATATCCACACGGTTAGAATGCCACTATTGATTGAATTAAGAAAACTAAATATTAAAGTGAAGATAGATTCTTTCAGTGGAGTATTAGCTACCTTGAAGGTGAGGCCGATTTTAATAGAAAGAATTGAGGCAGCACAAGAAGTGGATGAGGAAACAAAAAGGCTGCGTAAGGATGCTAAAGATGGAAAGGTTAATTAAGTAGAAGTGAAGAAGGAGTTTTGAAGTTTAAAAACTGATTATATGTGCCAAATGTAGAAGAATTAAGACGAGAAATAATAGAAGAGGCACATTATTCGGCGTATGCTATGCATCCAGAAAGTACAAAGATGTATAGAATATTGAAAGAAAACTATTGGTGGAAAGGAATGAAAAACGATGTCGCAGAGTTCATATCTAAGTGTTCGGCATGTCAGCAGGTGAAGACAAAACACAAACATTCCTTAGGATTACTACAATCTTTGTCAATTCTTGAGTGGAAATAGGAACATATCACAATGAATTTTATGGTAAGTTTGCTAAAAACCCAATAAGGACACGATGCCGTTTGGGTGATTGTCAATCAATTAATGATCTCGGCATATTTCTTACCTGTTATAACCAACTATAATTTGAACAAGCTGGCAAAATTATATATGAAGGAGATCGTAAGATTACATAGAGCTTCAGTGTCGATCATGTCTGATCTAGATCCAAGATTTACTTCACGATTTTGGCCGAGTCTGTAAAAAGCGATGGGCACTAAATTGAAATTTAGTACAACTTTTCACCCTCAAACGGATGGTCAATCTGAATGTACCATTCAGATTTTGGAAGATATACTTAAAGCAAATGCATTAGAATTTGAAGGTAATTGAAATAAGTAAGTGTCACTAATGGAATTTGCTTATAATAACAGCTGTCAGAGTAGCATAGAGATGGCACCATTTGAAGCGTTATATGGAAGAAAATGTAGAACCCCCATTTATTGGGAGGAAAGTGGAGAGAGAAAGTTGTTAGGACTAGAATAGGTACAGATGACCATAGAAAACCTTCGTATAGTTCAAGCGAACTTGAAAACAGCTTAGGATAAATAAAGAAGTTATGCTAACTTGAAACAAGCCGACATTGAATATAATATGGGAGAGAAGGTATTTCTAAAAATATCTTCGTGGAAGGGAGCGCTGAGATTTGGAAAGCACGGCAAGCTAAGCCTAAGATTCATAGGACCATAGGCCAGTAGCCTATCGATTAGCACTACCCCTAAATTTGTCTGGAATTTATTATGTTTTTCACATGTCAATGCTAAGAAGGTACATAAGTGATCCTTCGCACGTACTATGAGAATAACTGGTAAAACTAAAAGAAAATTTGAGCTATGAAGAAGAACTAGTATCGATCATAGCCAAAGATTAAAAAATACTACACAACAAGATTGTTCCGCTAGTCAAAGTACTATAGGAAAATCACCATCGTGATGAAACCACGTGGGAATGTGAGGAAGATATGAGACATCGATACCCGTAACTATTTATACCCCAAGCTGATTAAGGATATTAGCATTCTCAAATTTTGAAGATGAAATTTTCTAAGTGAGGGAGAATTGTCGGGTACGTGCCTGAATATTTAATATTATATTTGGATAGGACTAGATTATATAAAAAATAAATTTGAATGAAAGACTTAATTGAAAATAATTATGCTTAGGGACTAAAGCGCAATTCAATGTTAACCATCCAAATTCTCAAATGAGAGAATTGTTAAGAAAAAAAAAGAATGATTGCCGATGGACATGCAGCTTGCAAAGGAGAGGTGAGGATGACTCACCTATCCTCTGTAAAGGTGAAGTGAGTAGAGGAATCTTAAAACTGAAAAGTGGTACCAAAAATGGAAAACAAAAAGGAAAAGAAAAGCAGAGCAAAAGAGAGAAAAAAAAAAGAGCAGAGTTTCATTTGTCCCTCGGTGAGCGACGTAGGAGTTAGAAGTAAGAGGGAAGAGCCAACGACGTAAGTGAGTAGATGTCCTTCTTCAAAACCCTACAATTTTCCTTATTTGAATCATTGTCTTAATTAAAGCTTTGGATGTTTGATTGGATTTGGTTTTTGAACGATTTACAAAAAATTTGAAATTTTATCGTTGGATTTAGGAAGGGAGGCGACGCCTCTGTGCTAGACGTGGTGCCTCAGTCCATTAGGGCCCTAGAGGCGGTGCCTCTAGAGCATAGAGGCGTGCACCTCTGTCTACTGAGGGTGGGCGCCTCTGTTAAAGAAAGCGATGCCTCTATGCTGATCAAGCGGCTCCGTTGTATAATTTAGGGCAATGCCTCAGTCTGATTTGGAAGAAAAATTTGTTTCTGAACTGAATTTTAATACTGAGATATATTTATAGTAATTTGCTTGGCTGAGACCAAGATTGATTTGAGAAATTATATTATTTGAATGATTTTGAGTAATTGAATATTAAAGGGTTGCAGTAAGACCATGCCTGGGGTACGGCAGGGTTCAATGAGATGTAAGACAGTGTCTGAAATGCAGCAACTCATGTTATTTCCTGTATCCAAGATACAGTGACAAGCCTTTTAGGCTACTTTATGTGATTTATGATTATGGTATGCATACCTGACCCAAACCTTCAATGTGATAGTTGGTACCCACCATATTGACAACAATCTAATTATATATTGTTTAAAGAAATCAATTATGTTTTGATTATATATTGATTCAATAAGTTCAATTCTGAATTGACTTATATATTTTTAATGCAATTGATGGATTCTATGGTTTACAGTTATGATTTAACTGTTATTTTGATTCATTTTAAATTATTTTAGTTATCAATTGAAATGTTATTTATTCAGTCACTGGGAGTGTTTATTTTAGTTCATTCACTGAGTGTTTCACATAGAAATAATCACCACTTCCTTTTATAAAATTGTTTTCTTTTCAGTTTAGCTACTTGTACATACCTGTATAGAGTGTTATAGTGATTATATGGGTAGCCCAGACTTTAGATGTACAAGGTTATGAGACGATGGTCTTATACTATATTAGACATGATCCCGATGCCGAGCTATCTTTTCGAGTCTTTGTAGACCCCATAGCCACTGATTATCACACTAATAGAGTGAGGAATAACTTTTTGGATGGATGTCTGATGGTCATTTCTATTACCTATGAGACACAGGTTGGAGTCTAGGTGTAATAACCTGAATTTTGTTTAGTATTATTATTATTATTACCTTCTTGTTATTTTAAATATTATTATTATTATTATTATTATTATTATTATTATTATTATTCTTGATATTATTGATGTTATTATATATATATATATATATATATATATATTATCAAGTTGGGAGTTAACTCATTTAATTGTTAGCAAATATATGCGATTTTAGAGTTAACTCATTTAAGTGCCAATAATTATATGTGGTTTTAGAGTTAAGCCATTTAATTGTTGGGATATTTTTGTAAGAATTAAAGAGAAAGGACTGAAGTGAAATTTGGCCAAAAATACGGGTATCCTAGTGGTAATTTGCCACCTTGCTATCTATATAAGGACAAACTGCAGAATTTTGATGAGGCCCCTAAACTCCTCTGAATGTGTCACTATAGCACTCCACAACTTTTTCTCTCTGTTCACTGGTCAAACCACTTTCGATCATCACAAAATTTAAACTACAGACACTTCTCATTATCCCCTACACGTGGTATTTTTAGTTTTGCCTGAGAAGATTTGGATTTGTGCCAGCAAGTCTTTGAAGTTGTGGCAGTCCACTTTCGATGGCAGATCTCTTGTTCCGGTGACTATCAGCCAACACCACCACCACCACCAGCGAGTTCCCCTCATTATCAGGAGTCCTTAGATACTAACCTTGTGTCTAGGTTCTATCGTTTTCAATTTATCAGAATTTTAATGATAAATTTTTATTTTTAACCCGGTCTATTAATTTAATCGTTAGATTTAGTATTTGGATGTATATTTGGATTCTCCAAATATTGTGAGTATGTTGATATATTTGGATGGTATAAAATACGTTTTCCGGTGAGAAAATCCGGCAAGTTCTAACCGGATTCCGACAAGGAATAGTGACCAGCCCAGAAAATTATGATTTTATTTTTAATAAATAGTATTAATTATGAGGAATAATTATTATAACTGGAGCTAGGTCTGATTCCTTACGGATTTTGAATTAAAAATTCCGGAAGTGTTTCGGTGGAAATTATTCTATTTTCATTTAAATAGCTTTAACTCATCAGAATAAATCCTTTTAGCTTCAAATATTATTTTAAGATGTTTTTAAGTTAGTTCTAATGATTTATTATTTTAAATAATTTTTTAGAATTTTTGAGAAATTATTATGATTTTATTTATGTATGTAAGTATATTTATTTTAAATAAATATTACTATTATTTTAGAGAGTTCGAGAGCTGAAGCCGCGAATACTAGGCAGACGAGGACACGTCGGCCAGCGCGCTCTACCTATGAGTTAATATTATGAAATGTGTTGTTGGGAATTGCTTGCATGATTTAACTAATTAAATTGGATAAAAAAAATGAGATATAATGGACTGATATTTATTTACTTATTAATTTTATTATTGCGATGTTGAAAATATTTATTTGGATATTTTGAATACTATGCATGGATTTCATAAGTATGATGATAATTAGTTTCTAATGTTATTTTATAAATATTTTAGATTTATTACACTATCATATAAATGTTTTGGGAAAAATGGTAAAACGGGCTACCTGGTGGGTGTCACCCGGACCATGTGTACATAGATATTGATTTATATTTAATTATAAGTTTTATTGTACACCCTGGTTGAGCGATGCTCTCTGGGCAGATTTGATGAGATATTGAGATGTGAGCCCTGGTCGAGTGATGCTCTCTGGGCAGATGTGAGATATTGAAATGTGAGCACTGGTCGAGCAATGCTCTCTTGGCAGATATAAGATTTTGAGATATGGGCCCTAATTGAGTGATGCCCTCTGGGCAAGATTGTGACTATTTACTGGGTAGACCCTGGTTGAGCATGCTCTCTGGGCGCCAGTAAATATTGGATTAAGAGACAGACTGTGTTTGGACCCTGGTCGAGCTTGTTCTCTGGAACCGACAGTCATTTGGATTTAAGGGAGCTGAAAGACTGTTAGATTTGAGGTTTAGGGTTCTACCACTGTTTTTTCCCACCAAAATATTTTATTATATTCTTATACTTATTTTGTGGAAAGATTAAAGGACTTTTGAATATTTTGATAAAATACATTTATAGTTCTTGAAAATTGATTTTATGCTTTTAAATTATTTTAATAAATTTAATGGTTTTAAATAAATTACTTTTGATGAAAATCCAGTATGCATTTTTTAATATTAATTCACTCAGTGAGGTCTGATTCCCTTAAAATTATCTTTCAGAACTTCTTCAGTCAGATATTAGACAGTCTTTGCTATGCCGGTCTCTTTCTTCCCCGGCTTCCATATGTAGGTTTATTTGATATTGCATATTATGTACTTGTATTCTAGACACCGCAGTAGTATACTGTTATAACTTCTTTTACAGGATTTGTAAATTATGGATTTTTATTTGGATTGTATTATGGTATGTAATCTTGTAATTTTAAATGTTGGTTTGTTTGATGGATGGTTTATTGTAAATGGAGTAGTGTTTGTTGAGATATTTTGGAAGTGTATTTTTTATATTACAGGTTTTGAGTTACTCTAGTTTTAGGGGGTACTCTGCCGAAATTTTGTTAAAATTTTTATTAAGGCTTACTACGGGTTTTGAAAGCATTTAGCTTTCCCATTCCCTAGTGCCGGTCACGTGCCTTGAGTTCAGGTCATGACAAAGTTGGTATCAGAGCTATTGATTTATTTGCTTCTTTTCTAATCAGTTATGTTTGTCTTTTCTTGTAACTATTGCGGTGATTAGGTTGAATATCGTTAATTGTTGTCATCATTGCTTTTAGAATTCAGCTTGTGCGATAGGACATTTTTGTTTTGTCTTGAATTCCTATCCTTGTTTCTTTTTCAGAATGAGACATTCGCGAACTGCTCCTGCTGCAGAAGCAGCCTATAATAATGATGAGCAATCATTTTAGAATGAAGCTCCTAACCTACCTCCTGCCCAACCTGTTAGGAGAAGGGGTAGACCAAGAGCAGTAGCAGCTCAGAGGCAAGAACAGCAGCCACAAGTAGAGCAAGCAGCACTAGAAGCAGATCCTGTAGTATTCACAGCTGGAATGGCAGGAATTAATCAATGCCAAGCTGTACTTAATCAAGCAATGCTAGTAGTACATCAAATGCTCTAGTAGAGAAACCAAAGGATGACAGATGTAGACGTAGCTTTATTATACTCCACAATTGGGAGGATTCCATTTGATGGTACTGGGGATGCTTTGGACTTTATTAATACTATAGAAGCCAGAACAAGGGCTGAATATATGGATTATCAGAGGATAGTGATGATGGAGTTATTAGTTCAAATTGCAGTACAAGACCGGTTCATGCAGTCTATCCAGCTTTACATGGCTACTATGATATGGTTGGAGTTTAAGGAGAGATTTTTTAGATATTTTTGCCCACCTTCGATGAGGGACAATTATAGATGGCAATTGTTACACATTACTAGAGGAGGCATATCAGTCGAAGACTATACTCGGGAGTTCTTTACGTTATCCCGCCATACTGAAGATGTGATACGGGATGAGATGAGGGTGGTTGAGTTGTATATGATAGGGTTAGGTCCTGCTTATGTTGGCATCTGGACTGAAGGTCAAAGTTTGGACAGTGTTATAGAAGAGACTAGGCAGATAGAAAGACAACATGTCAGGCATGGGACTATACATGATCCTTATGTGAGCAGCAGCACCAGGACAGGAGCAGCCCAAAATGTTCAATAGCCTGTATTTCAGATTGGTAGTCAAGGTTCTCAGGCAGAACGTAGCTCTCAGTATCATAGGGGGCAGAGAATGCACAGGACTGGGAGATATAATCGCAGGCAGAGCAGACCTATCAGATTTGGGCCAGGAGCTAGCAGTAGTAGCAATGGACATAGTTCTAATTATGGTAGTACTGGATCTGGGCCAAGTTTATGCCCTAATTGTGGTAGGGTGCATCAGGGACCATGCCACTTACTACTAGGAGCTTACTTCAGGTGCGGTCAGTATGGACATTTTGCTAGATCATATCCTAATTTCGGTTATTAGCCATCCTATGCTCAAGGGTCATCTACTTCAGTAGCTCAGCTGATACAACAAGCACCTCTACCATATTAAACATCAATGTATCCTCAATAGGGAACTAGACAGCTTGTGGGTCAGCAAGGCCATGGTTTTGGGGGTAGAGATAGTGGCAGATCTGAAGGAAGAGGTTATACTCAGCCTTCTACTTCATAACAAGGAGGTCGAGGACAAGCTAGAGTTTTCACTCTCACCCCTTAGGATGCTCAGGCATCTAATACTGTGGTAGTAGGTACCCTCTATGTTTTTTATTTAGAAGTTGTAGTATTATTTGATCCGGGTGAATCACATTTTTTTGTATCTCCTGTTTTTGCATTCAAGATGAATTGGCATCCGTCAAAATTGATAGTTCCATTATCTGTGGCAACTCCTCTTAGTGATGAGTTGGAAACAGATATAGTTTTTCCATCATATTTAGTGTTGGTGGAAGGTCGAGAGTTGATGGTAGACTTAATACTTTTAGATGTGATTGATTTTGATGTAATTTTGGGAATGGATTGGTTAGCACAACATTGTGCCACTGTGGATTATCGTGCCAAAGAAGTAATTTTTGAAGTTCCCAATGATGTGGAATTTAGGTTCAGAGGTGCTAAGAGTTCAATACCTCAGAATCTTATCTCCGCAATCACAGTAAAGAAAATGCGTAGAAGGGGGTGCCAAGGGTATTTGGCAGTTGTCAAAGACATACAAAGTGACAAAGGTGTAGTAGAGAATGTACCGATAGTGTGTGAGTTTTCAGATGTTTTTCCCGAGGAATTGCCAAGACTGCCACCTGAAAGAGAGATAGAGTTCTGTAGAGATGTGGTGCCTGGTACAGATCCTATCTCTATGCCACCTTACAGGATGGCAACAGTAAAATTGAAAGGACTTAAGGAGCAATTACAAGAGTTGTTAGATATGGGTTTCTTTAGACCCAGCACATCTCTTTGGGGTGCACCGGTATTGTTTGTAAAGAAGAAATATGGTAGCCTATAACTTTGTATCGACTATAGGCAGTTGAACAAGGTTACTATTAAAAATAAATATCCTCTACCAAGGATTGATGACTTGTTTGATCAGTTGTAAAGAGCACAATATTTCTCCAAAATTGACTTAAGATCGGGGTATCATCAGTTGAAAATTAGGAGTGGAGATATACCTAAAACAGCATTTCGGACTAGGTATGGCCATTATGAATTTTTGGTTATGTCTTTCGGATTGACTAATACCCCAACAGCTTTTATGGATTTAATGAATCGGGTGTTTAGGCCATTCTTGGACCGATTTATGACAGTGTTTATTGATGATATCCTGGTGTACTCTAGAAGTACTGAAGAGCATGCTATGCATTTGAGAATGGTACTTCAGACCTTGAGAGAACATCAATTGTATTTTAAGTTCTCAAAATATGAATTTTGGTTAAATCAAGTTGCATTTTTAAGACACGTGGTGTCCAAGGATAGTATTCAATTGGATTCAAAGAAGGTAGAAGCCATTACGGAATGGACAAGACCTACAAATGTCATAAAAATGAGGAGTTTTCTAGGTCTAGCTGGTTATTATAGGAGATTTGTAAAGGATTTCTCCAAAATTACAGCGCCTTTAACAAGGTTAACCTAGAAGAATACTAAGTTTATGTGGTCAAACAAATGTGAGTAGCACTTTCAATTACTGAAAGATGCATTGACATCAGCCCTAGTATTGACCTTACCCTCAGGGAATGAAGGTTATACAGTCTATTATGATGCTTCTCGAGTAGGCTTGGGATGTGTTTTAATGCAGAATGGTAGAGTAGTTGCTTATGCTTCACGCCAGTTAAAGAAGCACGAGCAGAACTATCCTACTCATGATTTGAAGATGACTACAGTAGTGTTTGCACTTAAAATATAGAGGACAGTGGGACCTGCACTTTCCTTTGATTGAATTTACCTACAATAATAGTTACCATGCTAGTATCGAAATGGCCTCATATGAGGCATTGTATGGTAGAAAGTGTAGATCTCCTCTATATTGGGAAGTAGGCAAAAGATAGATAATAGGTTCAAAACTAGTGCAGGTGACTTCAGAAAATGTTCCTCTCATCCAACAGAGGTTGAGGACAGCTTTTAGCCGACATAAGAGCTATGCAGATCCTAAGAGGAAAGATGTGTCATATTCTGTTACAGATTTGGTATTTCTGAAAGTGTCACCAATGAAAGGGGTAATGAGATTTGGCAGAAAGGGCAAGCTAGCTTCAAGATATATTGAACCTTTTGAAATCTGGTCTAAGATTGGTGAGGTAGCTTATCGATTGGTGTTGCCACCGAAAGTTTCAAGAATTCAACCAGTTTTTTATGTCTCTATGTTGAGGAAGTACATTTCTAATCCTTCTCACATTCTTCAATCCCAAGCGGTAGAGCTCAGTGAAGATTTGACTTATGAGGAGTATCCTATAGAAATAGTGGATCGTCAAGTTCGCCAGCTTCGTAGAAGGAAATTCCTGTGGTCAAAATATTGTGGAGCAATCATACAGTGGAGGATTGCACTTGGGAGACCGAGGCGAATATGCAAGGTCGATACCCATATATATTTCAGTATTAATATAAAATTCGAGGATGAATTTTTATAAGGAGGGAAGAATGTAATAACCTGAATTTTTATTAGTATTATTATTATTATTACCTTCTTGTTATTTTAAATATTATTATTATTATTATTATTATTATTATTATTGATATTATTGATGTTGTTATATATATATATATATATATTATATTACATCATATTGGGAGTTAACTCATTTAATTGTTAGCAAATATATACGGTTTTAGAGTTAACTCATTTAAGTGCCAACAATTATATGCAGTTTTGGAGTTAAGTCATTTAATTATTGGGATATTTTTGTAAGAATTAAAGAAGAAGGACTGAAGTGAAATTTAGCCAAAAATACGGGTATCCTAGTGGTAATTTGCTACCTTGCTGTCTATATAAGGACAAACTACATAATTTCAGTTAGGCCCCTGAACTCCTCTGAATGTGTCACTGTAGCACCTGATAACTTTTCCTCTCCGTTCACCAGTCAACCCACTTCCGATCATCATGAAATTTAAACCACAGACACTTCTTATCATCCCCTACACATTGGTATTTTTAGTTTCACCTGAGAAGGTTTGGATTTGTGTCGGCAAGTCTCTGAAGATGCGGCAGTCCACTTCTGGCAGCAGATCTCTTATTCCAGCGACCATCAACCAACACCACTACCACCAGCAAGTTTCCCTCATCGTCAGGAGTCCTTAGATACCAACCTTGTGTCTGCATTCTATCGTTTTCAATTTATCAGAATTTTAATGGTAAATTTTTATTTTTAATCCGATCTATTAATTTAACCATTAGATTTGGTATTTGGATGTATATTTGGCTTCTCCATAATATTGTAATTATGTTGATATATTTGGATGGTATAAAACACGTTTTCACCGGATTCCGGCAAGGAATAATGACCAACCCAAAAAATTATGATTTTATTTTTAATAAAGAGTATTAATTATGAGTAATTGTTATAACTGGAGCTAGGTCTGATTCCTTACGAATTTTGAATTAAAAATTCTGGAAGTGTTTCGGTGGAAATTATTCTATTTTCATTTAAATAACTGTGCTCTACCTGTGAGTTAATATTATGAAATGTGTTGTTGGGAATTGCTTGCATAATTTAACTAATTAAATTGGATAAAAAATGAGATATAATAGATTGATATTTATTTACTTATTAATTTTATTATTGCAATGTTGAAAATATTTATTTGGATATTTTGAATACTATGCATGGATTTCATAAGTATGATGATAATTAGTTTCTAATGTTATTTTATAAATGTTTTAGATTTATTACACTATCATATAAATGTTTTGGGAAAACTGGTAGAACGAGCTACCTAGTGGGTGTCACAAGGACCATGTGCACATGGGTATTGATTTATATTTAATTATAAGTTTTATTGTATGCCCTGGTTGAGTGATCCTCTCTAGGCAGATATGATGAGATATTGAGATGTGAGCCCTGATTGAGCGATGCTCTCTGGGTAGATGTGAGATATTGAAATGTGAGCCCTGGTCGAGCGATGCTCTTTGAGCAGATATGAGATTTTGAGATATGGGCCTTGGTTGAACGATGCTCTCTGGGAAAGATTGTGGCTATTTACTGAGTAGACTCTGGTTGAGTATGCTCTTTAGGCGTCAGTAAATATTAGATTAAGAGACAGACTGTGTTTGGACCCTTGTCGAGTTTGCTTTCTGGGACCGACGGTCATTTGGATTTAAGGGAGCCGAAAGGCTGTTAGATTTGAGGTTTAGGGTTCCACCACTATTTTTTCCAACCAAAATATTTTATTATATTCTTATACGTATTTTGTGGAAAGATTAAAGGACTTTTGAATATTTTGATAAAATACTTTTATGGTTCTTGAAATTTGATTTTATGCTTTTAAATTATTTTAATAAATTTAATGGTTTTAAATAAATAACTTTTGATGAAAATCCAGTATGCATTTCTTAATATTAATTCACTCAGTGAGGTCTGATTCCCCTCAAATTATTTTTCAGGACTTCTTTAGTCAGATATTAGACAGTCTCTGCTAC